>SJYC01089099.1:0-50550 GCA_006408675.1 Madoqua kirkii
GGGTAACTTTGATTTAATTACTTATATAAAGTATATCAAATTGCATATGCAAATTAGTATTTATAAACACAGAAACAAACTAATCAAACTTTAAAAATTATTTAAAGCTGTTCATTCTGCAGCAAAAGTGAAACAATAGAAAAAGTCAGTTTCTTGAAATTATTGTTGCTTGATATGAGAAAATAACTTTTAACAAGCTGCTAAATAGTCATTCGGAAGTTAACATTGTTTATTTTTAGCACTTGGCGTAATTAATTGGGACAAATTTTAATTTGTTGAATTAAATAATAAAATGTAAAGTTTCAATTACCAGAACCCATGTCACATACAAAAGCACTGGGGATCAACATAAATAACATCCACATAACAGGCATACTCATTGCTCAGACCACCTCTTGTCATATGCCTTCAGAATTCAGCCATCAGTCAAGAGAAAGTCCCCCAGTCGTGGCCATCTGTTTGCCAAAGCTTGTAGTACAGGTCTGATATACTTTTTTCTGTCAGCCTTTCATGAAGTCAGTGTCAGTGCTGCTTATGGCATACTCAAGAAAATCTAGCAAGAAAAATTAAATATTAGGGAATAAAACATTATTGATAAAGGTTGAACTTTGGAGGGCCACATACCATTGTAAAATCTAAGTTCTTCCCCTCTCTCATTAAAACCATTTTCACCCTTTTGAGTGTATAACACCTCCAGCAGGGTCTGAAATAGAGCCCTGTATAGTCAAATATGATTAAGATTTTCTGGCAAAGCATTTGAATCTTGAGTGAGATTAATAAGGGCTTTAAGTAGTCTTATGTTAGATTTTGTTTTTAACATTTATTTACTTATTTGGCTGTGCCAGGTCTTAGTTGCAGGATGTGGGATCTAGTTCCCTGACCAGGGATCGAACCCTGCCCCCTATAGTGGGAGCTTGGAGTCTTAGCCGCTGGACCACCAGGGAAGTCCCCTCATGTTAGTTTTATTCAGGTTTTGTTGCTTAAATATATTTTGAGGGTATATATACTAAAAAACATTCTTAATTTCAGTGCTCTTTTGATTCCAGAAATCCAAATAAGGGGTTGTGGTCAATGAAGTGCATAAAGAATGAATGAGGAGCAGGTTTATGGAGATAATGCTGACTTTAAAAAAATTGTTTAAAGCATTTGAGGTGCTTATGGAACATGGGTAGAAGGAACACCTTGAGTGTTAGGTATGACTGCAGATATGCATTTAAAAGTCATCAGCTTCTAAATCTTCCAAAGAAGCAATTATTGCAATGAGATGTGATCAGAATTGCTTATTTTGCAAGTGAGGTAAATGGTAGAGAACCAGCCCTTTTTAAAAAATCTGGCTCATTGGTTCTTACAGCCTAGCTTTGGAAGGATGGAGATGGAATAGAAGGTAAAGATTAAGAGAAAGGAGCTACAGTGTTAGGAGAAAGGAAGAGGAAGAATCATCTACTAGTGGAGAGCAAGGAAATAGAATTGTTCTTTTGACTCTAACTTCCAGGAAATTGCCCTCATGGGGAATTGAAGATTGTCAGCGTAGGATCTGGGACGAAAAAAGAAATACTACTGATTCAGCATTTAGGGCCTAGACACGTTGACATCACCTCATCAATCATACGGGGCTATAAAGTTTATTGTTAAAATGAGAAGCAGAGATTCACAGGAGTGGGTAATTTGCCCATGGTTATTCAGTTGGGATGGGAAGCAGTTCACCTGACTCCCAAATCGATCCTCTATCTCACTGTATCATAATGGAAGGAGTTGACAGGGTTTGAGGGGCAACACTGAGTGTCTGTCCATAGTACGTCTAATGAGGACAGAGAGGATTCCCTTTGTGTGGCCTCTTAGTCTGTCTCTTCCCAACGCTGTCCCAGGCTCTTGGTATATAGGGCCTCAGAAGATCACATTCCAAAGCCAGCTCCTTTTTGGATTAATATATACAGGTTACAGAAATCCTACTTTTAACTTGTCAGAATGGCTGTTGGAAAAGCTCTTTCTCCTGTTAACCAAAGGTTGAAATGAAGCCCTGATGAAAGGATTTGTGTAATTCTCCCACAGGTAATGCAGAAGCCTCCTTGTCGGAAGACTGGGGATGAAGGGGTGCAGTGCTGCAGAATGGGGCCCAGCAGCTCACTCTTGTGTCTCAGAGACATTCTGCTGTGGACCTTTGTATTTATACCTCTCTAACCAAACTGGTCTTGTTCCTCAAACCAGCCTTGGGTTTTCTGATCTCTTTGCTTTGGACTGCTCTCCCTCCCCCACTAATTGTCTTCAGAAATAATAACCATCTAGCCTTCAAAGACTACTTCAGAGCTCATCAAACAGTAAAAATAGTTCTCACTTCCACCCTGTGATGTCATTGCACACTTAGATTCTTTTTTTTTTTTTTTTTTTTTTTTTATTTTTTTGGCCGTGCTGCTTGGCATGTGGGATCTTGGTTCTCTGATCCCGAGCTCCTTGCAGAAGAACTATGGAGTCTTAATCACTGGACTGCCAGGAAAGTCCTTTTTGGTTCTTGATGATATGAAACTAAACTAGATTGTAAAGCTTCTTGAAGGCAGAAACTTTAGCAGAGTGCCTGACACATAACATTTTATTAAGTGAATAATAAATCACTTGTTTATATGAGTCAGTTTAGAGATTTAACCATTTGGATTTTTTCCCCCTTGATTCCTTGAGCAGTATGAGTACTGGGGAGTTATTCAGTGAATGTTTTGACATTGACTTAAGTGTAAGGTGAGTGCTTTGGTTTCCCTAATTTTAAGTAATTCATTATAGTTCCTTATAGCACCTAGTGGTAGTGGCAGTGGGGTGTCCCTAGGAAGGTAAGAACCTCTAGATTCTGCACATCTACAAGGGATATTTGGAGCTTTTCTTATGAAGAAATCGGACTACAGCTATCCTGTTGTTTAGCTGCTAAGTTATGTCTGACTCTTTTTGTGATCCCATGGACTGTAGCCCACCAGGCTTCTTCTGTCCATGGAATTTCCCAGGCAAAAATACTGGAGTGGATTGCCATTTCCTTCTCTAGGGTATCATCCTGATCCAGGGATCGATCCCACATCTCCTGCATAGGCAGGTAGATTTTTTACTACCAAGGAAGCCTGTATCCATCGACCTCACCTATATCTCTTGCCACCCCTTACTTCCCCATTTCTAAGTCTGAGCATTGCGTTTATAGATAGGTAGATAGATAGATAGATTGATTGATTGATTGATTCAAGGGCTAAAAGGACTGGTAAATGCTAGGAGAGAATTAAGACTAGAGAACTGGGACTACCAACTCTCTGGTTGATTCGGTGCCTCAGAGTGCCATGCTTCTCTTAGGTCTCGAGCTTTGAATGTATTAGTTGTGTGTACAAAAGATAGTTTTCCCCACATAATCTTTTAGCCAGACCTCCAGGTTTATAAATTCAGCTTTGTTTCCTGGAGTGATCGTTCTTCAGCCCAGTCCTGTGAGGATCTGCCAAAATATGAGCAGCCTTATTACAGCTCCATTATGGACTAATCCAATTGTCCATAGAGAAGTCTCTCCCATTGTCTTGGTGATTAGCAATTCTGACAGGCTTGCAAATAACCCCCTGAGAGCTTCGTTCTGTCAGACTGTTGCAGTACTGTTTTCTTGTTTGCAGTATTGCTTGGTCATAGCTCTGAGAGAAATTCCAGAAGTTTGAAAAACTACTACCAAACCCACTCCTACCTTGCCAGAAGAGCATTGTATTTTTCACAGAGCACTTTCGTGTGTATTCTCATAGGGCCTTCACTGTAACTCTGATGTAGAGAGGGTAAGGTAGGAAAATTGAGATCCAGATAACAACAGACTGGTTCCAAATAGGAAAAGGAGTACGTCGAGGCTGTATATTGTCACCCTGCTTATTTAACTTATGTGCAGAGTACATCATGAGAAACGCTGGGCTGGAGGAAGCACAAGGTAGAATCAAGATTGCTGGGAGAAATATCAATAATCTCAGATATGCAGATGACACCACCCTTATGGCAGAAAGTGAAGAGGAACTAAAAGCCTCTTGATGAGAGTGAAAAAGTTGGCTTAAAGCTCAACATTCAGAAAACTAGGATTATGGCACCTGGTCCCATCACTTCATGGAAAATAGATGGAGAAACAGTGGAAACGGTGTCAGACTTTATTTTTTGGGGGCTCCAAAATCACTGCAGATGGTGACTGCAGCCATGAAATTAGAAGACGCTTACTCCTTGGAAGGAAAGTTATGACCAACCTAGATAGCATATTCAAAAGCAGAGACATTACATTGCCAACAAAGGTCCGTCTAGTTAAGGCTATGGTTTTTCCTGTGGTCATGTATGGATGTGAGTTGCAGCCATGAAATTAAAAGACGCTTACTCCTTGGAAGAAAAGTTATGACCAACCTAGATAGCATATTCAAAAGCAGAGACATTACATTGCCAACAAAGGTCCGTCTAGTTAAGGCTATGGTTTTTCCTGTGGTCATGTATGGATGTGAGAGTTGGACTGTGAAGGAAGCTGAACACCGAAGAATTGATGCTTTTGAACTGTGGTGTTGGAGAAGACTCTTGAGGGTCCCTTGGACTGCAAGGAGATCCAACCAGTCCATTCTGAAGGAGATCAGTCCTGGGTGTTCTTTAGAAGGAATGATGCTAAAGCTGAAACTTCAGTACTTTGGCCACCTCATGCGAAGAGTTGACTCACTGGAAAAGACTCTGATGCTAGGAGGGTTTGGGGGCAGGAGGAGAAGGGGACAACAGAGGATGAGATGGCTGGATGGCATCACCGACTTGATGGATGTGAGTTTGAGTGAACTCCGGGAGATGATGATGAACAAGGAGGCCTGACGTGCTGCGATTCATGGGGTCGCAAAGAGTCGACACGACTGAGCAACTGAACTGAACTAAGTGATGCCCAAGGCTGCACACTTGTTAAATAGCAGAGCAGAAATCAGATAGTCTGTTCCCCGTATGCCTGCTGGTGGTCCATCCAGCACAGCTGTCTTCTCTCAGCCTAAGTATTTCTAATACAAACTCTTAGAGACAGTCTGCTCATTCACATAATGTTGAATTTTTAAAATAGATTTCAAGCCCTACACCAGAACTGGGAGAATTGATTCAAATGGTTGTTTTTGTTGGGCTTCCCTGGTGGCTCAGAGGTTAAAACGTCTGCCTCCGATGCGGGAGACCCAGGTTCAATACCTGGGTTGGGAAGATCCCCTGGAGAAGGAAATGGCAATCCACTCCAGTATTCTTGCCTGGAGAATCCCACGAACAGAGAAGCCTAGTAGGTTACAGTCCACGGGGTCGCAAAGATTCGGACACAACTGAGCGACTTCACCTCTTAAAGTGGCAGATAGCCTTCAGATGACTACCTACTTGCTAGTCCCTACAATTTTCTACTTCCGTTCATATCTGTCTTGGTATTTTCTGATATTTGTATTCCCTAATCTTAGCAAGAACTGGACCATATCTCATTGACAGATTTAGACAGGCAGTGGTTAGGGTGGTAGAATCCAAGGAGGAACATTGACATTTCTTCCAAGAAATAACAAAGGAGTTCCCTGTGGCCAGTATGCTGTTAAGTAGAATATGTGTAATAGAGCTTTGATTTTAGTCAGAAAGATCTGGATTAGCGTCTCCCACTTATTATCTGAGGCCTTCTGCAAGTTGTGTCTCAATTTTCTCACCTCTAAAATGGAGGTTGTATATGAGCTTAGACTTAAAGGCTAAGCGAATTATTACTAAGTCATTACCAATCAAATTTGAATGTCCCTGGGAACATAACCTCTGTAGAGGTTAGAGATGACTTTGGCATTTTGAAAGAGTTTTCAAAGGGGATATCTTGACTTATAGTCCAGATCTAATGGATAAAAACATTCCACCATGGTTAGAAGCTTTGGAAGACATTCTGGACTGGACTTGAAAAGAGTGCTTCATTCATATCAAGCAGTGAGGACACAGATGTGCAATTTTCGGCAGGAGCATCATGACCCTTGCATGCCTTGGTGCCCAACAGAGGAGTCCTAGCAGGCCATGGAAATAAGCAGCGTGGCACATGAAAGGAACTTAGACACAGCAATAATTCGTGAGTTTAGTAGGTTGGCTCTGTCACAAAAACTTTGAAGGCATCTTAGTGCTAAATTCGTTAAAGGACTTGGGTCAATCACAGGATTGCCCTAATATGCTGTTGCTGTATATAATGCCTGAAACGAATAGGTGTGCATATGCAGAAGAATGAAATTGGACTCCTGCCTTACACATAAAAACTAACTTAGTGGATCAAAGACCTAAATGTAAAGAGCTAAAGCTATAAAACTTTTAAGAAAGCAAAGGAGTAAATCTTTATGACTTTGGATTAATAGCATTTTCTTAGATATGACACTGAAAGACAAGCTACCCTCACTCCACCCCACCCCCTAAAAAAGATAAATCTGACTTAGTGAGAATTTTAGATTTTTGTGCTTCAAAGGGCACAGTCATGGATAATAATTATGTAAGCGCTCACTCAAATTGCTTTATTTTGGCTGACAGGTAGCTGACACAACAAAATGTAAGTCAGTTTTAATAATTAAATGATTTTTGGGTTCTGCTTATCTACATTCATCTTTTCTCATTTTCTATACAAATGTGTATATTGCTTTTCCAGATTTGGCGTTTGATATTTTTATTTTGTTGAATTTATTGTAAACCACTTCAGATCTTTTGGAAAACTAAAATTTTTAAGTGTTGAGTTTAATATTTGAGAGTATTCATGTGCTGTGTGCTGTGCTATAGATTCTTAATCTCAAAGATTTAATGATCTGGAAGTGAGAGGTGATGAGTTGTGACTAAAACAGGGTCATTGATGGTTGTCAGTGGGAATCAATTTATGGTAACAGGTGTCACAGATAAACAAAGCTGGACACTAGTTAAAGTGGTAAGGACAGGTTTTAATCAGTAATATACTATTGCAGTAGGGAAAATTGTGAACTGATTTCAACTTTGATTTGTACAGAATTAACTTTAAAAGAAAAAAAAAAGGATGAGGGAACAAGGGTCAGAGTGAGAGAGAACTCTGTACAGTCAGGGAAATGAAAAATTACAAACTGCAAGGCAGGGGAGGCAGTTCACATGAACCCAGCCGGGCTTGCTGCTGGCGCTTATTGAAAGTAGTCTCCTACCCTCCCACAGAGCCTGGGAACCAGGAGCCCTATTTTCAGATACTAACTAAACTGTAAATTCATACAGCAGCCTTGAGATTTTCCCAGGCAGGCACTTTTAAGTGTGGCTGAGGTCATCTAGCAATGTGATCTTGAGCTGTTAGAAACTATTAGTGTTTTTTATTCACATCTTTATTGGAGAAGGCTATGGCACCCCACTACAGTACTCTTGCCTAGAAAATCCCATGGACGGAGGAGCCTGGTGGGCTGCAGTCCATGGGGTTGCTAAGAGTCGGACACGACTGAGTGACTTCACTTTCACTTTTCACATTTATGCATTGGAGAAGGAAATGGCAACCCACTCCCGTGTTCTTGGCTGAAGAATCCCAGGGATGGGAGAGCCTGGTGGGCTGCCGTCTGTGGGGTTGCACAGAGTCAGACATGACTGAAGCGACTTAGCAGCAGCAGCAGCAGCAGCAGCATTCACATCTTTATAGGCCACAGTTGAGCCTCCTTGAAAAAGGGCTCAGGGGAGCTGGATAGCGTTTAGTTAAGGAGAGAATCTTTGGTACAGGTGAAAATCCGTTTACCAGCCTGTCATCTTAGGGGAATAGAAAGTTCATGAGTGACTCTAAGACCAGGTGAATGGTAATGGCATGAATTCTGAACTAGGGAAGCTAAGGGAAGTAACTGGTTTAAGGAGACAGAAAGTGAGGTGGAGCTAGCCAGTTAGGCACTTGAAAGTACACTTGACAGATTGTGACACTAGAGATTTGGTACTTGGTCTAAAAGTGGACATTGAAGGTAAGGGAGACCATTGGGAAAAGGAGGCTGCTTCTGCTGAGAAGGACTAAGGGTAGATACACGCTGACACTGAGGGACTGGTGTTGTGAAGCCTAGAAGGATCGGTTAGTAAGGTAAGAGAACTGGTAGAGGGTGGTGCCCTCAGAATCACGTGTAGTTTCAGGAGGGCAAAAGTGACAAAGTTAGTGACAAAGTAGAAAGTGACATACAGTGAATTCTGACAAGGTTACTGGGTGCGGCTTTCTAAAATGTCTTTTTCTGAGTCATTTGTGTCCTGAAGTCTTTTTTCTTTTAAGCTTATTTTTCATGTGTGTGTGTGTGTCCTTACATCAGTGTGTTTCCATTCAGTTTTCATATCCATTCTAGAGGAAACTTATGGTTTCTGGATTTCTAGGAAGAAATCTTTTTTAAATTCTGCTTTTAGAAGATCTGCTTCCCTCCAGTCCCAAGGAAGAGTCCTTTGCTATACAGTTCTTCCCTTACCTTATACTTGTTGGCAGACACGTGTTAAGCAACTGTTACAGCTAGACCATATATCTGGGACAATGTAGGTGTTCAGTAAGTGTTGAGTAGGTATTTGAACAGTGATTCATTCAGCAAATACTTGTATATAGCATAGATGCTGGAAATACAACATAAGTTTTTGTAGAACGTACACAGCTTATGGAGGAGAACGATACAGATTGTAAATAGTGTAATGAAGGAAATAAAACAGGTATTCTGACAAAAATGGAGTAGCTTACTTTGTGGTGACAGGGGAAGGACCTAGCAATTCTAAGAGCTAGGGAAGAGAACTGTGGGCTGAAAGAAAACAGGAACTGTGAGGACTGAGTCCAAAAACAACTTGATAGTTTCCAAATACTGAGAGCCATTGTGACAGGAGCATTTGATGACTGAGGGTAAGAAATTGAATGAGATGAAGATATAGACAGCGCTTTAAATTGTGAAGATTTTACATGGGAGCAGTGGTATAGTCTGGTTTTGTTTTGTAGTGGTGGATTGGGGTTGAGTTGTTGCCAGGCAAGAAATGACTTTGGGAAGGGGTGCTGTGCTTAGTCACTCAGTTGTGTCCAACTCATTGTGACCCCACGGACTGTAGCCCCACAGGCTCCTCTGCCCGTGGGGTTTCTCCAAACAAGAATCCTGGAGTGAGTTGCCATGCCCTCCTCCAGCAGATCTTCCCAACCCAGGGATCGAACGCATCTCCTGCATTGCAGGTGGATTCTTTACCGTTTGAGTCACCAGGGAAGCCCATGAATACTGGAGTAGGTAGCCTGTCCCCTCTCCAGGGGATCTTCCCAACCCTGGAGCTGAACTGGGTCAACCGGGGTCTTCTGTATTGCAGGCAGATTTTTTACCAGCGGAGCTACCAGGGAAGGGGTGAGAGAGATGTAAATATATTCAAGATACATTCAGGATTTGTCAGTAGATTTAATCAAAGATATATGAGAAGAGAAGGAATCAAGGATTTTTTTTTAACCTAGAGTTTGGATTAAGTAACTTGTAGAATACTCTTGCTGTTGACGAGATAGGGGGAGTTAGAAACTGTTAGTTTCGGATACCAAAGTGAAGATTTTGATGTGTGTGTGTACCGTCACTAAGCCATGTCCTATGCTTTGCGACTCCATGGACTGCAGCAGACCAGGCTTCCCTGTCCTTCATTAGCTCCTGGAGCTTGCTCAAATTCATGTTTGTTGAGTCAGTTATTCTAACTATCTCATCCTCTGCCACTCTATTCTCCTTTTGCCTTCAGTCTTCCCCAGCATCAGGGTCTTTTTCAGTGAGCCAGCTGTTCACATCATGTGGCCAGAGTATTGAAGCTTCAGCATCAGTCTCTCACTGCATGTTCAGGGTGATTTCCTTTAGGATCAACTGGTTTGATCACCTTACAGTCCAAGGGACTCTCAAGAGACTTCTCCAGCACCACAATTTGAAAGTATCAATAGGCAGTTGCAATGAAGACCCAGCATAGCCATAAATAAATAAATAAAATTATTTTGAAAGTTTAAAAAAAAAAAAAGGCAGAAATTCCTGTCCATGTGGAGGTCGTAGGTGACCTTGATAAAAGCAATTTTTCTTTGGAGTAGAAGGAATGAAAGTCAGATTTGATGAGTTAGAAGAGTGAAATGGAGCTCGCAGCGTGAGCTCGCAGCGTCTACGGTACTGGCAGTGCCTTTTCTTTTTTTTTTTTCTTTCAATATTTATTTGGCTGCGCTGGGTCTTAGTTGTGGCATGTGGGATCTCGTTCCTTGACCAGGGATCGGACCCAGGCCTCCTCCGATGGGAGTGTGGAGTTTTAGCCAGTGGACTACCAGAGAAGCCCAGCAATGCCCATTTTTTTTTAAATTGGTTATTTCCTTATGTTGTTATATGTAAAATATGTAATATTCAAGAAACGTTACTTAATTGTATGTGAATGGAGACTTAGGGTATGTAGATGACTTTCAAGAAGAGAGATCTGATTACCATCAGATTTAGTATTATCTGGACAACCTGCCATTAGACACTTCCTGATGTGATGTGGTATGCAGCACAAAATATCACCTGTATTCTTGCCAAAAAGAAAAAATATATATGTATATATATTTTTACCTTTTATTTATTTTTGGCTGCGTTGTCTCTGTCCCTGCTCTGGCTTTTCTCTAGTTTCTGTGAACAGGGCTGCTGGTTGCGGTGAACTCTTTGTTGCGGTAGGTGGACTTCTCATTGGGTGGCTTCTCTTGTGGAGTATGGGCTCTAGGTATGCCAGCTTCAGTAGTTTCGGCCCACAGGCTCAGTAGTTGTGGCGCCAGGCTTAAAGGCCCCACACGTGGAATCCTCCTGGAGAAGTTGTTGAATCCATTTCCCCTGCATTGGCAGGCAGATTCCCAACCACTGGACCACGAGGAAAGTCCCCTCCTCCAAATATATTTGTAACTTAAATCTGTTCTAGCCTCTAAACCTAACTTCCCTTTTGCAGGAAAAACAAGGCATAAGGGTACTTTGTCAACAAAAGCCCATCTAGTCAAGGCTATGGTTTTTCTAGTGGTCATGTATGGATGTGAGAGTTGGACTGTGAAGAAAGCTGAGCACAGAAGAATTGATGCTTTTGAACTGTGGTGTTGGAAAAGATTCTTGAGAGTCCGTTGGACTGCAGGGAGATCCAACCAGTCCATCCTAAAGGAGATCAGTCCTGGGTGTTCATCAGAAGGACTGATGCTGAAGCTGAAACTCCAGTCCTTTGGCCACCTCATGCGAAGAGCTGACTCATTGGAAAAGACCCTGATGCTGGGAAAGATTGAGGGCAGGAGAAGAAGGGGACGACAGAGGATGAGATGGTTGGATGGCATCACCGACTCAAGGGACATGGGTTTGGGTGGACTCTGGGAATTGGTGATGGACAGGGCGGCCTGGCGTGCTGCGGTTCATGGGGTCGCAAAGAGTCAGACATGATTGAGCGACTGAGTGGAACTGAACTGAAGGGTATAAATTAATGACACAAAACTAGAATATAGGGCATTCATTAAGACACCTAGTCTTTTCAGAGTCAGTATCACAAGTAAGCAAAGGGGTTGAGGGAAAGGACAACAGGAACACTGGAAATTAAAAGTGACCAAATGTTGAAATGATGATGATGTAATTTTTTAAAAGTACCAAAATTTTGCCATCGACTTTGTAGGCATTCACTGTAGTTATCTGCTAAGTAGACCGGCAAGAAGACAGGCAAAATTTAAGCCAGTCTGTTTTCTTATGGCATCGTTGATAAGAAAGGGGACCATGTAAGTTTTAGAACATCTTTAAAAAATAATTGCGTTTATTAGTCTCTGTATCTGTCACTTGTGTTATCTTCCCACCCTTCCAATCCCAGCATCATAATGGGTTTTATACACTTTGGAGGAGTTTTGATTTCATTAATTCCAGTGGTACAGGTGTTCACAAAGAGTCAGATGTACTTTAGATTTTATGGTTGATTGGATTTGTGGTTTAGGGAGAGAACTCACTGCAAAAGAAAAACCTGTATTATGAAGTTGAGTTTCTAAAAGTCATATGGTGAATTGAGGGGGGGAAATCTCTTATGCAGATGTCTTTAGTGCTAGTTCTTATGCACCTAGAGAATTGATTGCCAGTAACTTTGTCTTTTTTAAACAAGATAAAAATTTAAGGGAAATTAGTCATTGGTCAGTAACTCTTAAAGTGAGTAAATAGATCAAGATGGATAGAACCTAGTCTAAGGTCAGGAGCCAAATCGAATAGAATTATGTGTCTTTTCAGAGAATTGAAACAAAGCATTTCTTCAAGGCCGGTTGAAAAGAGAAGGCTATGAAATTAGAGAGTCTAGGTCCCAGTCCCAGTTCACAGTTTGATAGCTAAATGGTCCTGTGCAAGTCATAGCACCTCTGAACCTGGTCTCCTACCTGTTAAGTGGATGTGCTCCAATTGACTAATATTTCTCATTGGATGTGGTAGAGTTCAATTAGATATTGTAAATGGAAACAGTTTTTGAAAATAGAGGTATGATGCTGGGGTTTATTTGATTGTTTGATTGTCTGCAAATGAAGGGCTGTTTAACAGCTGATTTTACCCTAGCTCTTGTTGAAATTAAATTTTGTTTGTCTGGTACAAAATTGAATGTCCCCCCAAAATAATTTTTTTTAACCCCAAATTAAATGTGAGTACAGTCCCTGCTGTCCTGTTATAACTGTCCTGTTAAAAATCATTAACTCCTTGGGAATTCCCTGGCAATCCAGTGGTTAGGATTTGGCACTTTCACTGCCATGGCTGAGGGTTCAGTTCCTGGCGGGGGAACTAAGATCCTGCAAGCTGTGCAGCACCGCCAGTGCGTATTTGATAGAGAATTCATTGTGAGAAGTAAATGCGGTACCTAAGCTGAGAAAGCCATTTGAGTCTGGGAGGAATCAGGTTCTTACATGCTTGAAGGAAGAGGCACTAAGTTTAGCTCATTTTCTATGCCTGAGGCGTTAACAATAATATTTTATTAGGAACTTGCCCTCTGCAGAGAGAGACACACAGGACAAGAGAAGTCACTTTATTTATTTAGGCCACACCTAGAGACTTGTGGGATGAGGGAGCCTGGTGGGCTGCCATCTACGGGTCGCACAGTTAAACACGACTGAAGCGACTTAGCAACAGCAGCAGCAGCGGAGACTTGTAGGATCTTAGTTCCCTGACCAGGAATTGAACCTGCCCTCTTGGCAGTGAAAGCATGGAATCCTAACCACTGGACCACCAGGAAATTACCCCAAGAAATAATTTTTTTTTAACCCTAAGAAATAATTTTAAAAGACTGAATGATTGCTTCATAGTGTTAAATACAGGCCATGAGTGTAAGACATAGATTGGGAAAGTCCTAGACCAGTGGCTGCCCAGGATGTGAGTTTGAAGGTGTAGCAGTGTCATTCCCGTTCCCATACACAGGACTGTTGGCTATATGTATTATGTCTTCTTCAGAGAAAATATGCATAATTTTAAAATTTTATGAATCTTAAAAATTTTAAACATACCATTAATTAATCAGTAATCTGCAATAATCTGACTACTCCCTTAGTATGTGACCTTAGACTCAGGCTACTTCTGTATCAATGAGGGCCTGTATTAATTTGTGAAGACTAAATAACAAAATACCACAGACTGGATGGCTTAAACAACAAAAATTTATCCTCTCATAGTTCTAGAGCCTAGAAGTCCAAGATCAAGATGTTAACAGGATTGGCAAACCCTGAGACCTCTCTTCTTGGTTTTCAAATAGCTGTTTTCATGTTCACATGATGTTCTCCTGCTATGTACATCTGTATCTTAATCTTCTCTTATAAAGGCACTGATCATATTGAATTAGGGCCTTATTCCAGTATCCTCATTTTTAAAGAAGCTATCTCCAAGTACAGTCACATTTTGAGGTATTAGGATTTCAAACTTCAACATATGAATTGGTGGAGGATGAGGTACAATTCAGGCCATAACAGAATCCACACTTATTTTTGCTAGTTCCTTGGTGCTAAGAGCTAAGGAAATGCATGGCGACAGTAGCAGTTATTTCCCAGAAACAAGAGGTGCCAGCAATTTCAGGGACCTATTCAGAGAGTTCTTCAACTAAGAAAACTCAGTCTGCCTGAGACAGTCAGATGTTTGAAAAGGAATGTTTGTGTTGTGGATTCCTTGATCCAGGCTCAGCGAGTAAGGGAGTGCATGATGAAAAAGCCCCTTTGCCTGCTACTAGTCCCTGGATGAGTCCAGCATTCCTTTGGTTGCTGCTCCCAGATATGCTTGTGCAAATGTTCCTCCTTCCAATCTAACCTCCCCTGTTTGGCTTCTCCAGTGAAGTCATAAGCAAATATTTGTGATAGTTTCTTGTCACCATGGTGACTAAAGCACAGCCTATTCTCCTTCCAGCTTCATTGTCAGCTCTGCTTGAAGGAAGAGACAGCCCTGTGGGAGAGCCCAGGCTCAGAGTCATGAAAAACCATGTGTCAGGTATTAGGGAACAGCAGTCCATGGTGGTGCGTTTAGGAATTTGTCCTGTGCCTGTTAGTCTCCAGGCATAGGGGTGATCAGGGACCCCAAAGGGAGGCCACTGCATTTCCCTAGAACTTTTCTTTTTAAACAGTAAATCGACTTGGGCTTTGCTAAGTGGATGTAGAAACTTGTATATCATAAGACCTCTACTGCTGCTGTGGTTTTCCTAGCTGCTCTCCAGAATGAACAGAGGCACCTTTTCTGAAGTTTCATTTCCTTAATCTCTAGCTCCAGAATTCAGCCCTCTCCTCAACTGCTTCCATTTTGATTTCTCTTAAATGCAGATTCTCTTAATAGACTACTTCCCCCTCACATTTAGGTACTTTCTTACTGCACTTGAATCCTCAAGGTGGTTTCCTGCTTGAAGAACCAGCCCTAATCCTACCTTTGGGAGATTTCTTTTTAAGCTCTCATCGTGATCACCCAAAAACACTCCCCCAAAAAAGGTGATATTAGAGTTAATTGCCCCTTTCTGTGTGCCTCTAAAATTTATTTTTCATCTCTTTTGTAATACTTTTAGTAACTATTTCAGATTAGAAATTTAAAGGATAAGAAATGACTGTAAAGGGTAGACCAAGTTAATAAGGCTTCCTCTGCTCATATTTCTACATAATCAGCTTCACTTTTATCAGTCTTTTAAATAGTGATATAGTTTTTTAAATGTCAATATTGAGTAAGATATGATAAAGTCACTGAGGCCACAGGAGGAAACACAAATGAGGCTTGGCAGGAGGAAGTTTATTATGGGTCCGCGGGCTGTGGGACATGGGTTACCATTTGCCACACAGGGTCACAAAGGAAAGCACCAGGGTGGTCAGGGGGCAGAAGGGGCACGAGCAAGCAGAAGGTTTAGGCCAGATCCTTTATTGCAGTTTCAGAGGGAATGTAAGGCAAGGCAGAATAAACAAGTTTAGTACTGGCTAATTTGAATAATTCTGGAGGGCTTTGGTCTATAAGAGTAATCTCTAGTTACCCACTACTTTTGGGGCCCTGGGATGAAGCAGAGTAATATTGCTTCCTGGGTATGCAGGCAAGATAAAGGAAATATGACTCTGGGTTGGTTCCTTTACAAAGGCATGTTCTTAGACATGTTGTTATCTGTAGGAATTAGCTAGCCATGGAAGTGTCGATCTCTTGGTTTGTAGGTTCCCAAATGGCGAAACATCAGGAACTCAGAAAATAAGAAAATATAATCAATATAATCGGCCCTGTGATGAATGAATACAAGTAAACAAATACAAAATCTAACAACTAAGATTCTATGTTAATTGGAGGAGATATGCTGCTATTTATAAATTTTGTGGTAAAATATGACACCAGAGAACTTCCTGGTGACTCAGATGGTAAAGTGTCTGTTTACAATGCGGGAGACCTGGGTTCCATCCCTGGGTTGGGAAGATCCCCTGGAGAAGGAAATGGCAACCCATTCCAGTACTATTGCCTGGAAAATCCCATGGACAGAGGAGCCTGGTAGGCTACAGTCAGTGGGGTCGCAAAGAGTCAGACACGACTGAGCGACTTTATGACAGAATCCACCACTTTAATCATTACTAAGCAGCATCAGTTGCATCTACAATGTTGTGCAACCATCACCACTATCCATTTCCAATCTTTTCATCACTACAAACAGAAACTTTGTTCCATCAAGCAGTAATTTCTCATTTCTCCCTTCCACTTGTACCTTGTATTTTAATCTCTAATCTACTATGATAATCTCTAATCTACTTTTTGTCTCTATAAGTTTCCAGGTACCTCATGTAAGTGAAATCATGAAATCTTTATCCTTTTCTTTATCCTTTATCCTGGCTTGTTTTACTTAACGTACTCTCTTTAGGGTTCTTCAGTGTTGTTCAGTTGCTAAGCTGTGTCCGACTCTTTGCAACCTCATGGACTACCATGAGAAGCATGCCAAGCTTCTCTGTACTTCACTGTCTCCCAGAGTTTGCTCAGATTCATGTCCATTGAGTCAGTAATGCTACCTAACCATCTCATCCACTGCCGCCATCTTCTTTTGCCTTCAATCTTTCCCCGCATCAGAATCGGCTCTTCTCATCAGGTGGCCAAAGTATTGGAGCATCAGTCCTTCCAATGAATATTCAGGGTTGATTTACTTTAGGACTGACTGCTTTGATCTCCTGCAGTCCAGGGGTCTCTCAGTAGTCTTCTCTCACACCACAATTCGAAGGCATCAATTCTTTGGCACTCAGCCTTCTTTATGGCCCAACTCTCATATCCATATATGACTACTGGAAAAACCATAGCTTTGACTGTATGGACCTTTGTTGGCAAAATGATGTCTTTGCTTTTTTACACACTATCGAGGTTTGTCATAGCTTTCCTTCTAAGGAGCAAGCATATTTTAATTTATAGCTGCAGTCACCATCCACAGTGATTTTGGAGCCCAAGAATGTAGCATGTGTCAAATCTTCATTCCTTTTTATGGATGAATAATAGCCCATCATATGTATATGCCACATTTTGTTTATCAATTCATTTATTTTTAATGTCTTTTTAACAATATTTATTTTTATTTATTATTTTCTTTTTGGCTGCACCATGTTAGTTGAATATGCATGGGATCATGTGGGAATCTCCTTTCCTGACCAGGGATGAAACCTAGACCTCCTGCATTGGAAGCATGGAGTCTTAGCCATTAGACCACCAGGAAGTCCTGTTTGCCTCTTTTTACTTTATATCCTTTCTTTTTTTTTTAACTTTTCATGTATTTTTGGCTGCTCTGGGTCTTCATTGCCACACAGGGGCTTTCTCCAGTTGCAGAGAGAGGGGGCTGCTCTCTTCTTGGTGATACGATTTTCTTGTTGCAGTGACCTCTCTGGTGGAGTGTGGTTAGAGGCCTTCAGTAGTTATGATGCGTGGGCTCAGTAGTTGTGGAGCATGGGTTTAGTTGCCCCATGACATGTGGGATCTTCCCGGACCAGGAATTGAACCAGTGTCTCCTGAATTGGGAGGCAGATTCCTAACCACTGCCCCAGCAGGGAAGCCCTCATTTGCCTATTTTTAAATTGAATTGTCTTTGCTGTTGAGCTGTAGAAATTCTTTATATATTCTGAATATTAAGACCCATATCAGATAGATTTGAAAGTTATTTCTCCTGTAAGTTGTCTTTTTACTTCCTTGTTAATGTCTTTTTTTTTTTTTGCTTGTACTTTTGATGTCATAGCTAAGAATCCATTGCAAAATCCAAGATCATAAAAATTTACCCATATTCTATTGTAAGAGTGTTATAGTATTTGTATATTTAGGTTGTTGATCCATTTTAAGTTTTGTCTTGTGTACGGTATAAGCTAAGGATCTAACTCCATTCTTTTGTATGTGAACATTTAGTTGTCCCAGCACCAGTTGAAGAGACTATTCTTACTCATTGAATGGACTTAATACCCTTGTCAAAAATCAGTTGGCTGGGGAAATTCCCTAGCAGTCCTGTGGCTAAGATTCCCTGCTCCCAATGCAGGGCCCCTAGGTTTGATTCTGGTCGGGAAACTGGATCCCACATGCCTCAGCTAACACTAGCACAGCCAAATAAGTAAATAAAAATATTTTAAAAGATCAGTTTACTGGCGACGGATGTGAGTTTATTTCTGGACTCACAATTCTGTTCTCTTGATTATAGAATTCTCTCTCAATTCTGTTCTTTTGTTTATCCTATACCAGCATCACACTGTTTTGATTATTGTAACTTTGTAGTAAATTATGAAATCAGGAAGTGTGAGTCTTTCAACTTACTTAAGAGTCTGTTGTTTGGTTTCCACATATTTATGGATTTTCCAGTTTTCTTTTACTTTTTATTTCTAGTTTCTTTCCGTGTGGTTAAAGAAGATAATTTGTGTAATATCAATCTTCTAGAATCTACTGAGACAGCCTTAATACAGTTTATTCTGGAGACTATTCCATGCATTCATACTTGTCAAGATGTTTTTTGCTCTTGTTGGGTGGGAGTGTTCTATGTGTCTTTTATATCTAACTGATTTATAATGTAAAAGTCCTATTATTAATCTTCTGTCTAGGTTCCATTCATTATTGAAAGTGGTGTATTAAAGTCTCTAAATGTTATTGTAGAACTGTTTTTCCCTTTACTTTGACTGTTGTAACAGTTTTTTACTTAAATTTTTTTGTCTGATATTTAGTATAGCCATCCCAGCTCTCTTTTGCTTACCATTTGCATGAATATCTTTTTTCACCCATTTACTTTCAACTTCTTTGTGTTTTCAAATAGACAGTAAGTCTTTGCAGACAGCATGTAGTAGATCATGCTGCCCATCTCTGCCTTTCGACTAAAGAGTTTAATCTATTTAACTCCTCTGTTCATGGAATCTCCAGGCAGAAATACTAGAGTGGGTAGCCATTCCCTTCTCCAGGGGATCTTCCTGACCCAGGGATCAAACCCACATCTCCTGGGTCTCCTGCACTGCAGGCAGATTCTTCACCATCTGACTCACCAGGGGCCAGTAAGTATAATATAATTACTTGGGAGTTCACTGGCAGTCCAGTGGTTCAGTTCAGTTCAGGTGCTCCGTTGTGTCCGACTCTGTGTGACGCCATGGACTGTAGCGCTCCAGGCCTCTCTGTCCATCACCAACTCCCAGAGTTTACTCAAACTCATGTCCATTGAGTCAGTGATGCCATCCAACCATCTCATCCTCTGTTGTCCCCTTCTCCCAGCTTCAGTCTTTCCCAGCATCAGGGTCTTTTCAGATGAGTCAGTTCTTCACATCAGGTGGCCAAAGTATTGGAGTTTCAGCTTCAGCATCAGTCCTTCCAAGGAATATTCAGGACTTATTTCATTTAGGATGGAGTGGTTGGATCTCCTTGGAATCCAAGGGACTTTCAAGAGTCTTCTCCAATACCCCAGTTCAAAAGTATCAATTCTTTAGCTCTCAGCTTTCTTTATAGTCCAACTCTCACATCCATACATGACTACTGGAAAAACCATAACCTTGATTAGATGGACCTTTGTTGGCAAAGTAATATCTCTGCTTTTTAAAAGGCTGTCTAGGTTGGTCATAGCTTTTCTTCCCAGGAGCAAATGTCTTTTAATTTCATGGCTTCTGTCACCATCTGCAGTGATTTTGGAGCCCAGAAAAATAAAGTCTGACACTATTTCCACTGTTTCCACAACTATTTCCCATGAAGTGATGGGACTGGATGCCGTGATCTTCGTTTTCTGAATGTTGAGCTTTAAGCTAACTTTTTCACTTTCCTCTTTCACTTTCATCAAAAGGCTCTTTAGTTCTTCTTCACTTTCTGCCATAAAGGTGGTGTTATCTGCATATCTGAGGTTATTGATATTTCTCCCGGCAATCTTGATTCCAGCTTTTGCCTTATCCAGCCCAGCGTTTCTCCTGATGTACTCTACATATAAGTTAAATAAGCAGAGTGGCAATATACAGCCTCAATATACTCCTTTTCCTATTTGGAATCAGTCTGTTGTTCCATGTCCAGTTCTAAGGGTTGCTTCCTGACCTGCATACAGGTTTCTTAAGAGGCAGGTCAGGTGGTCTGGTGTTCTCATCTCTTGACGAATTTTCCACAGTTTGTGGTGATCCATACAGTCAAAGGCTTTGGCATAGTCAATAAAGCAGAAATAGATGTTCTTCTGGAGCTCTCTTGCTTTTAGATGATCCAACAGATGTTGGCAATTTGATCTCTGGTTCTTGTGCCTTTTCTGAAACAAGGTTGAACATCTGGAAGTTCATGGTTCACGTATTGCTGAAGCCTGGCTTGGAGAATTTTGAGCATTACTTTACTAGCATGTGAGATGAATGCAATTGTGCGGTAGTTTGTGCATTCTTTGGCATTGCCTTTCTTTGGGTTGGAATGAAAACTGACCTTTTTCCAGTCCTGGGCCACTGCTGCGTTTTCCAAATTTGCTGGCATATTGAGTGCAGCACTTTGACAACATCCTCTTTCAGGATTTGAAGTAGCTCAACTGGAATTCCATCACCTCCACTAGCTTTGTTCATAGCGATGCTTCCTAAGGCCCACTTGACCGCATTCCAGGATGTCTGGCTCTAGGTGAATGATCACACCATTGTGATTATCTGGGTCATGAAGATCTTTTTTGTACAGTTCTTCTGTGTATTCTTGCCACCTCTTCTTAATAGTTTCTGCTTCTGTTAGGTCCGTACTATTTCTGTCCTTTATTGAGCCCATCCTTGCATGAAATGTTTCCTTGGTATCTCTAATTTTCTTAAAGAGCTCTCTAGTCTTTGCCATTCTGTTGTTTTCCTTTATTTCTTTCCACTGATCACTGAGGAAGGTTTTCTTAGCTCTCCTTGCTGTTCTTTGGAACTCTGCATTCCAATGGGTATATCTTTCCTTTCTCCTTTGCTTTTCACTTCTCTTCTTTTCACAACTATTTGTAAGGCCTCCTCTGACAGCCATTTTGCTTTTTTGCATTTTTTTTCTTGGGGATGCTTTTAATCCCTGTCTCCTGTACAATGTCACGAACCTCCATCCATAGTTCATCAGGTATTCTATCAGATCTGGTCCCTTAAATCTATTTCTCACATCCGCTGTATCATAAGGGATTTGATTTAGGTCATACCTGAATGGTCTAGTGGGTTTTCCCGACTTTCTTCAATTTAAGTCTGAATTTGGCAATAAGTCCCATGGTTAAGACCCTGCATTTCCACTGTTGGGGGCCCACATTTGATTTCTGGTCAGGGAACTAAGATCCTGTAAGCCACTTGGCACTGCCAAGAAAGGAAATATAATGTTATTATTGATAAGGAAAGACTTCTGCCATTTTGTTCTTTCTTTCTTATACCTTTTTGTCCCTCTCTTCCTCTATCACTGCCTTTTGTGTTTAATTGGTTTGTTGTAGTGAATTGTTTTCATTCACTTCTCATATCCTTTGTGTATATTTTTATTTTGTGTGTTTTTTATGTATGTGTATATATATATATAGAGAGAGAGAGAGAGAGATAGATTGTGGGCTTTACATTTAACATCCCAAAGTTATCACAGTGTAGTTTGAATTGATACCAACTTAATTCAATAGCATACAGAAACTTTTTTTCATTATTATTTTATGTACTTGTCTTTTTTTAATGATTTCCTTGTTTTTCGTTGTGCTGAGTCTTCCTTGCCGCGCGCAGGCTTTCTCTGTCTGTGGCGAGCGGGGGCCTCTCTTGTGGAGGAGCACAGGCTCTGGGCACACAGTTGTTGCAGCTCTTGGACGCAGTAGTTGTGATGCACAGCTTTAGTTGCCCCGCAGCATGTGGAATCCTCCTGGACCAGGGGTCAAACCCTGTCCTCTGTATTGGCAGGGGGATCCGCATCTATTCTACCACCAGAGAAGTCCTACGTTTTCTTTTAAATCATATAGAAAATTAAAAGTGGAATTACAAACCAAAAATCCTAGAAAACTGGCTTTTATATTTCCCCACGTAGTTACCTTTGCTGGCTTCAAATTACTGTGTAATGTCCTTTCATTCAACTTGAAGGACTCCTTCAGCATTTCTTATGGAGAGTGGGTCTGGTGGTAACAGATTCCCTCAGCTTTTGCCTGAGAGTATGTATCTTGGTTTCTCCCTTGTTTTTGATGTGCAGATTTGTCAGATACAGAATTCTTTGAATGTTTTTCTTTCATCGCTTTCAATATCTATACATTTAAAGATCTCAGTGCCTTTTTGATGAAAAACTGGCTTGTATGTGATGAGTCACTTCTGTGCTGCTTTCAAGATTTTCCTTTTGTATTTGGCTCTCAATAATTTGATTATGTTTCTAGATGTAGACCTGAATTTTTCTCCTTGAAATTGAGTATCTTTCTGTGTACATTGATGTCTTTTTTTTTTTTTTGCCAATATTTCTACAGAATTCTTTCCCCCTTTATCTCCCATTTCTTTGACTCCCATAATGCATATTTTGTGATTTGATTGTTGGAGTTTCATGGATCCCTAGGCGCTCTATTCACTTTTCTGCATTATTTTTCCCTTTCTGCTCAGACTGCATAATTTCAATTTTCCTATCTTCAAGCCTGCTACTTCTGTCTGTTGCCTGCTCAAATGTGCCGTTGAACCCATTAGTGAATTCTTCATTTCAGCTATTATATCTTTCAACTCCAGAATTTCTTTTTGGTTCCTTTTCTATTTGTAGAATTACCTTCTGGTATCATTTTCCCTCTACTTGAAGAACTTTAGACTTTGCAGGTCTTAGAGCTTCCCTGATAACTAAGTGGCTAAAGAATCCACTTGCAGTGCAGGAGATAAAGGAGAAGTGGATGATCCCTGGCTCAGGAAGATCTCCTGGAGGAGGAAATGGCAACCTACTCCAGTTTTCCTGCCTGAAAAATCTTGTGGACAGAGGAGCCTGGTGGGCTACAGTCCACGGGGTCGCAAAGAATCATGCAGGTCATACCTGACTGAGCCCAGCGCACACAATGCAGGTCTGCTGGAGACAGTCTCAGCTTTTGTTTGTCTGAAAAAAGTACAATTAATGAAAGGATATTTCATTATCCTTTTTAACTTTATTTTTTGCTGAAGGATAGTTAATTTTCAATGTTTTAAATTCAAGTGTACAGAAGAATGATTCAGTTATATATATGTGTGTGTGTGTGTTCTTTCTCAGATTTTTTTTTTTTGGCTGCACCATGTAGCATGCGAGATCTTAGCTCCCCAGTCAGAAACTGAACCCATGTCCCCTGCAGAGTCCCAAACACTGGACTATCAGGGAAGTCCCTCAGATTCTTTTCTATTATAGGTTACATTTACAGGCTATTGAATGGAGTTCCCTGTGCTACACAGTAGTTCCTTGTTTACATGCCTTATATATGGTAGTGTATATGTGTTAATCCCAGACTCCTAATTTTTCTCTCTCCCACCTTGTGCTGGTATTATCTGGAATTTTTGTAGCTTAGACATGACTAAGCAACTGAGCATGCACATCCTTGTTCATAGGTAATTCACAGGAAATTATAGGACCTTCTCTCATATTATCTTTCTTTGGTATTGTTATCAAAAGAATGTCCTTTTTCCAGAAGGAAGTATGTGTAAGAGTGAAGCAACTTTAAAAATTGGTAAAACTTGAGCATTCCCTGGCGGTCCAGTGGTTAGGACTCTGAGCTCTCATCAAATCCAAGGGCCTGGATTTGATTCCTGGTCAGGGAACTTAAATCCTAGAAGCTTCATATTGCAGCAAAAAAAAAAAAAACTTTTCTTTTTTTAATCTCATTTGTAAAACCATTTAGACCTGGCATTTTCTTTGTAGAAATATTCTTTAGTGCTGATTCAGTATATTTCATGGTTATAAGGCAAGTTAGATATTCTGAGTCACTTTTAGCAAGTTATACTATTCTAGGAAATTGTCTTTTCAAGCAAGTTAGCCAGCATAAATTTGTTGATATTCCTTTTTTAAATCTTTTTAGTTAACTGTAGTTATGTTCTTTTTTCATTTCTAAAATGTATGCCCTCTTTTGTTCCTGAGAGATCTAACCAGAGACTTGACTATTTTCAATCTTTTGAAAGATCTGAGTTTCACCCTTGTTGATTCTCTCTACTGTATGATTTCTCTCTCCTTTCTACTTTTTCTTCCCCAACCTGTGTACCTAAGTCATTAATGTTCGGACTTTATATTAACTTTCTAAGGCTTATATCCAATTAATTAAATTGTAGGCAAATGCAACACTGGCATGTAAATGGCAAGCCTTAAAACTTTCAGAAGACATAACAGGGTAGCTTTCTGACCTTGGGACCATTAAAGGATTTATTAAACATGACACACAGAAAGAGCTAAGTATTAAAGCAAAACTTCCATTATAGTTAAGAGCTTGTTAAAGAACTCCATAAAGTGAAAATTGAAAAAAAGTGAAAAGAGACTAGAAGATATTTGTAATACAAATAATCAACAAATAGTTAATAACTAGAATACCTTAAGAACTATGAGTCAATAAGAAAAGAACAAGTAATTCAATGGGAAAATATTCGGCGTACCATAAACAGACATTTTTCACAGAGAGGGAAACATGGCTAATTAACATCAAATCTAATAACCCTATTAGTAATACAAATCTTTATCCTAGTGAAGTACATTATATTCAGTAGACTGGCAAAAGTGACAGTTCTAAGTAATAGGATGAGTATCAATGAGAGCTCATTGTGTACTGCTAAGCTAATATGAATTGGCATCACTTTGGAAGGCAACATGGTACTTATCTGATGAAGTAAAGACTTGATGGTAACACCTGAAACTGTTAAAACTCCTATAAGAAGACACAGGGAAAAAAGACCTTAGTCTTGGCAATGATTTTTTTTTTGGAGGGGGGAGGGTGATATAACACCAAAGCACAAGCAGCAAAAGCAGAGATAAACAAGTAGGACCCATAAACTAGAAAGCTTAAACTAGAAAACTTAAAAGCTTCTGCACAGCACCCCCCACCCCCCAATAAAAAGGTCAGCATTTGATGGCTGTTTCTCTCACTGCTTGGAGCCTTAAGTAGTGGGATTTTAGCCTATCATATGTCTAAGCTGACTTACCTTCACTCAGGGCATCATGGGAATTGGGAGGCTGTCTGTCTGTCAGTGCCTTTTGATTTTTGCAGAGTCAAACAATTAAAAAGAGAGAAATGGTCAACAAAATGGAAAGACAACCTGTGGGAGAAAGTATTTCCTAACTAGATATCTGACAAGGGAGTAATATCCAAAATATATCAGGGACTCGGTGATGCCATACAGCCATCTCCAAATCAACCACTACCAAACCAATGGACATGAGTTTGAGCAAACTCCAGGACAGGGAAGGACAGGGAAGTCTGGTATGCTGCAGTCCATAGAGTCACAAAGAGCCAGACACGACTGAAATGCCACAGCAACAATACAAGTGACTCACACAACTCAATAGCAGACAAACACAAATACTGCAAGTGGAACTGGGCAAAGGATCTGAATACATACTTTTCCAAAGCAAACATATGAATGGCCAGCAGGCTCATGAAAAAGGTGCTTAACATCACTAATCATGTGGGAAATGCAAATGATGATGTGTTTATACAGTGAAATAATATAACATGGGAAAAATCAATGAAATGAGGCTTCATGCAAAAACATGAGTAAATCTTAGCGATCCAGTGGAGGGGGGGTATAATTAATTCTCAGTAGACTGAACGTAGTATGATGCAGTATTTAGGGGTGTATATATATGTGATTCATAAAATTGAGAGCAAAGATACAGTTCATAATAGCAGTTTCTTTTGGCTGGAGTTGGGGTGGAGGAGCCCAGGACAGGAGGAGACCTTACTACTAGATTCAGGTATATTAATCTAGTTCTTGGATTTAGTGGTGAGTTGACAGATGATCATTGTATTATTTTGCTTGGTAAGTTAACATCTTTTTTGTATCATCATCTTTTTTGTATGTAGCAAATATTACAGAATAAAATTTAAAATTTCTTTTAAAAAATAGAGGGGTGGCCATATGAGTTACTTAAAAATATATATATACATGGTATTCCACTGAATTGGGTACACTGTATTTTACCTTGCTAGGTTAAATGTATTTGCATTCAGCAAATCATATAACTTTTCTCTCATCATGGAAGTGAGCATTTACCATATGCCTAGTGCTGTTCTAAGTAGTTGTTGTTCAGTCACTAAGTCGTTTCCAAATCTTTTGTGTGGCCCCATGGACTGTAGCCCACTAGGCTCCTCTGTCTGTGGGATTTCCCAGGCAAGAATACTGAAATGGGTTGCCATTTCCATCTTGGTCTAAGTAGTACTTCACATGTGTTAAGTTATACAGTCCTAACAACTCTCTGTTTTAAAAGATGAGCTTCTGAGGCATAGAGGTTAAAGCAACTTACTGAAGGTTGCATAGCTAACAAGTAGAAGAATCAGTATTGGGACTTCCCTTGTGGTCCAGTGACTAACGACTTCATGCTCCCAGGGCGGGGTTGGGGGGAGGCCGGGTTCTATCCCTGATCAGGAGACCTGGGACAACCAAATAAATAAACAGATTTAAAAAGGGAAGAGCTGGTATTTGAATCATCTGCCTCCAGGGCCTACACCTTTTAACTACTAAGCGTGTATCAGTTGCTATAACAGCACTTATTTAGTAAACTTGTTAAGGAAACTGTGTTGTTGGTGTGGGGGTGGTAATAGAGCTTTCAGGGGCAGTTATTGAGATTATCAGGCTTCACTGGAAGCTCTGAGTCCCCCTGAGTAGGGGAGGGTGGGGGGGAAAGAAGCCAGTGAGCAGAAAATGCTGTCCTTTTAAGAGCCTTTGCCAGTGTGTTTGTGTCTTCCCTTCTAGAGACCATGGCGAGCCCAGGGAAAGACAATTATCGAATGAAGAGTTACAAGAACAATGCCCTAAACCCTGAGGAAATGAGGCGAAGAAGAGAGGAAGAGGGCATTCAGCTCCGGAAGCAGAAACGGGAGCAACAAGTGCGTTAACCGAGTGTTCCAAGTGTGCTCTTTAGGGAGGTGGCTCAGCCACCATGGTTGGTCTCCACCTTACGCTCTCACTTTCCCCCTGGGAAAGTAGCTTAGCTCTGTGGGCCACTCACCCTGAAATCATTTGTTGTGAAGAAATGTTTGAGAAAGAGCTGTCCTTTATTCCTCTTCCATAATTTCGTATACCTTGGATCATTTTTAATTGTCTTCAATATAACTTTCTAGCATTAACCCCTTGTTTTTACTCAGTAGTCACTGTTAGGTCTGGCTTTCAAAGCCCAGTCTCAAGCCTGGCCTTTTAAGAAGTTTGTCAACCATTCTGGGCTACCTTCTATTTCCTGAGTCCATTCTTTGTAAGTCTCTCTAGACTGAAACTGTATTAATGCTTCATCTCTGCCACACATCACCACCAAATTGGTTCCTTGCTCAGGTCTGGATGCTAACCTGCTTTTGTCCACCCTTATTTCTCTTCTTTGAAGCCTTTTATATGTGTGTGTGTGTGTATAGCGTATATATAGGGTGTGTAAATATTATATATACGTATATCTGTGCCCTTTGTAAAGGCACAGAAATTTTAAAAGATTTGCTTATAAAAATGTTCTCCAAAAATATACACAATAGATGTGACATAGAAAGTATAGCCCCTGAATATCTTTCCATATCAGTAGGTAAAGTTTGGCATTTTTTCATACACTAGCATTTCCTTGACAGTCATTCTGTAATTTAACATTATTAGGTCATTCTTTGTTCCTTGTTTCCGTGCATCATTTCTTCTCTTTCCTTTCAGCTTTTTAAACGGAGAAACGTGGAGCTGATCAATGAAGAAGCCGCCATGTTCGATAGTCTTCTCATGGACTCCTATGTGAGCTCTACCACTGGGGTAAGACCCTTGCATGTGCTTCAGGCAAGCCTGAGAAGTACTTGCTTCTACAGAAGAGAAACTGAGCAGTTCGTATCATCTAGTAGCTTTACCCGGAGAAGGCAATGGCACCCCACTCCAGTACTCTTGCCTGGAAGATCCCATGGGCAGAGGAGCCTGGTAGACTGCAGTCCATGGGGTTGCTAAGAGTCGGACACGACTGAGTGACTTCACTTTGACTTTTCACTTTCATGCATTGGAGAAGGAAATGGCAACCCACTCCAGTGTTCTTGCCTGGAGAATCCCAAGAACAGGGGAGCCTGGTGGGCTGCCAGTCTCTGAGGTCGCACAGAGACAGACACAACTGAAGCAACTTAGCAGCAGCAGCAGCAGCAGCAGTAGTGTGAATGTAATTACAGTTTTGGACCATGAATTGTAAATCATTGTAACTAGGCTCAGACACATCTTTATTAATCAAAACAGGAGCCATTACAATCAGTTTGTTATTGCCAACAAGAAATAAGCTGTTTTTTTCCTGTAGCATAAAAATCTGCACTTCAGGATTCAGTAAACTCTGAGAAAGCATTTTCTGCCTCCTCCTGGCTGTGGAAGCATTTTCCCTAGATAAAGAGATGCTTGAAGAAGTGCTAGTCGGTGAGAGGTCAGGTGAACATGGCAGATGAGGCAAAACTCTGTAGCCCAATTCGTTCACCTTTTGAAGCATTAGTTGTATACATTCAGTCAGGCATTGTCATGGAGAAGAATTGGGCCGTTTTGTTTACCAGTGCCTGCTGCAGGCATTGTAGTTTTCAGTGCATCTTATCTATTTGCTGAGCATACTTCTCAGATGTCATGGTTTCACCAGGATTCAGAAAGCTATAGTTGATCAGACAGGCAACAGACCACCAGACAGTGACCACGATTCTCTTTTGGTGTTAGTGGCTTTGGGAAATGCTTTGGAAGCTTATTCACGGCCAGCCACTGAGCTGGTCATCATCAGCTGAAAATCCACTGTTTGTCGCATATCACAGTCCAATCAGGAAATGATTCATTGTTGTCACGTATAATAAGAGGACACTTCCAAATGATTTTTTTTATTTGAGGCACCCACCTATTGTGTTTTTTCACCTTTCCAATTTGCTTCGAATGCCAACTAACCATAAAATGGTCAACATTGAGTTCTTCACCAACTTCTCATGTAGTTAGATTTAAGAGGTTAAGTTTCAATGATCCTCTCAATTGGTGTCAAATTCTGATGGCTGGCCACTGTGCTCCTTATCTTCAAGGTTCTCGTCTCCTTTGCAAAACTTCTTAAAAAAAATCAGGCATTTATAAACAAGAAAGCGTATATAAATTACATAAAAATAGTTTCTGAATAGAAGAGTAGGTCATTAGGGTATTGTCATTAGCAGCAACAAGGGAGAGAAGGGGATGGTGATGTGGACGCTCCTGGCAAGTACCAGGGTGCAAAACTTGAACACACTTCACTGTACATTCCTTAGCAGTTCCTGGGCCAAATGCATTGTTGATGTTAGAAGTTGTCTCCACCACTTTACAACCCATTTTGAACTCGAATAAGAAAATCGTTCAAATTTGCTTTTTGTCTAACATCATTTCTCTAGTCTAAAATAAATATAAACAGCAAGTATTAAAACGGGAGCTGGTAATGGACAGGAGGCCTGGCTTGCTGCGATCCATGGGGTCTCAAAGAGCTGAACATGACTGAGCAACTGAACTCAATTTAATAAGTCACTAGCAAAAAAACAAAGTGATAAATGCACATTAAAGTGATATATAACATAACCACATTTATTTAAGAATATATTCCAATATCAGGCGGCAAAGTTCAACAATGCAAAACAGCAATCATTTTTGCACCGACCTAATACCCAGTCAGCTTAAGGAGTCAACAGGGATTTGTCTCTGGTGAAGACACCAGAAGAAACATTTAAGAGGAGCTCTCAGTTGCCTCAGAGGTTAAGAATCACTTCTAAATGTCCAGCTTGAAGCAGCTATGGATTAAACATCTGAGCTGCTGTTGTGCCTTCCTCTTACCCTCAAGTCTTTTTTTGGCTATGCTGGGTCTTCTTTGCTACGCACAGGCTTTTCTCTAGTGACAGCTACTCTCTGGTTGGGGTACAAGAGCTTCTCATTGCAGTAGCTTCTCTTGTTACAGAGTATGGGCTCTAGGAGTACAAGCTCAGTAGTTGTTGTGCATATGGGCTTAATTACTCCTCTGCATGTGGGATCTTCCCAGACCAGGGACTGAACCCATGTCTCCTGCACTGACAGGCAGATTCTCAACCACTGGACCACCAGGGAAGCCCTGCCCTCAAGTCTTTAGAAAGCAGGATGCCAAATAGGATTATGGGCTTATATCTGGCTCTAGTGTTGGTTTGCAAAATCATGAACCTGTTTTATGTCCTAGGAGAGTGTGATCACAAGAGAGATGGTGGAGATGCTCTTTTCTGATGATCCTGATCTGCAGTTAGCAACCACACAGAAATTCCGGAAACTGCTCTCCAAAGGTACAAAGCCTAGACTTCCCAGAGAGGCCCTGCATGACTTAGCCTCTGGTTTGTATTGCCCTTCACTCATTCTGCTCTAGCCCTGCTGGCCGTGGCATCCTTGGACAAGCCAGGCACATTCCTGCCTTTGCATGGGCTATTCCCTCTGCTTGATACCCTTTAGTTGCAGATATCTGTGTGACAGGGCTTCCCTGGTGGCTCAGTAGTAAGGAGTCCATCTGCCAGTGTAGGAGAAGTGGGTTCGATTGCTGGGTCGGGAAGATCCCCTGTAGAAGGAAATAGCAACCCACTCTAGTATTATTCTTGCCTGGAAAATCTCATGGACAGACGAGCCTGGCAGACTACATTCCATGGGGTTGCAAAAGAGTCAGACACGACTCAGCAACTAAAGAACAACAGTCTCTGTGATAGCTGCCTCATTTCTGTGGTTAGATCCTACCTTTCTCAGCAAAGCCTACCCTGACACCCTATCTAAAATTGCAGCTCCCCCCCACCCCCTGCAGCATTTTTAATCTCCTTACCTGGCCCTACGTATTTTATTTCCTATTACACTTATTACCTTCAAACATAACAGTATTTCTTCTCACTAGGATATAAGCTCTACGAGGACAGAGACTTTTGGTTTGGTTCACTGTTGTATTCTTGGTACCCAAAACCACATCTGGCACACATTTTTTGCTCAGTAAAAATTTGCTGTATAATCGGAAAAATATTTTCTTTTCTCCCAAGGACTTTTGTCCTTTGACTTGGGAGGACTTTTCTTCCTCCCAAGAAAAGAGTGCTGACCTTAGAAGGGCAGTGTGTAGACCAGCACTGCACCTGCTTTGGTCACCTCTCCCTTACTTTCTTGCTTGCTGAAGTAGGTAGGTTATTTACTTGCTTAGATTTAGAAAGCCAGATGTGAGCATACTTAGATTAGGATTGGCTTTACTCTTTAGATTCTCAACTATTTGACACAGTTCAAAAATGACCTGCTATTGTTAAAACTACCTCACCAGAAGGAAGCTTGGGAGTGTTTCTAAGGATGGTCAGGAGTATTTAGGAAGGATGGTGGACTGACCCCAGTGAATGCATCAGCCAGCCCTTCTCCTGACTTCTCCTCTCTTTCCTTTGTCCCTCTCCCAGAGCCCAGTCCTCCAATAGATGAAGTTATCAACACTCCAGGAGTGGTGGATCGGTTTGTGGAGTTTCTGAAGAGGAATGAGAATTGTACATTACAGGTGAGGCCCAGGGTGGAGAGGTACCAGATGAATGCTCTTTTGCCAAGAAATTGCTGTGGCATGCTTCTGCGGCCACATCTCTGAGGATGAAACATTTAAGGAGATGCTGTTACCTCAGAGGACTTGGCCTCAAGTAAGACAGCCACAAACTCTTCCCCAAAAGAGTCTCAAAGGAAAGATACCAGAATATGACAGATTCATTATTCAGAGGTTATAATATAGAGTAAACATACATATATATGTATGTATGTATACATATACAACATAAAATGTTCTGGTCCATTTCTAATTCTGGAGTGAACCACTTTGCTTCTCTGGGCCTCTCTTCTCACAAATGAGTGATGAGCCACTCTATAAGAACTTATTAGAAATTTGGCTGAAAGGTTCCTTGAGAGACCCATCTCACTTTTATCCTGGTTTCAGAAACAAATAAAGTGAAGTGCAGGAAGTAAAAACATGGCTTGCCACAACCCACTCCAGTATTATTGCCTGGGAAATCCCATGGACAGAGGATCCTGGCAGGCTTCAGTCTATTGGGTCGCAAAAGAGTCGGGCATGACTTAGCGAGCAGCAACAACCCACTGAGGTGGTGGGGGAATAGTAAAGATTCAGTGTTGCTCCCAGGTTTCACTACTCTTCTTTCATTCTTTCTCCTTCTCCTAACTCCTTCAACCTCTCTTCCTCTCTGCCTCTAGGAAAAACAAACAAAAAAAACGCGGCTTGCCCGAGAACTCACGGGGGCTGTGGTAGTGCAGGCCTAGACCTGGAACCATGGAAGCCTAGTTCTGTCTTCCTGTTATGTTATGTCACTGCCAGAAATTCTTCCTTTCTTTTAAAGGAAAAAAGGGAAAGGCTTGTGTGGTTTGTGTTTTGTTTTTGTTGTTTTTTTTTTCAAGTCAGGGGCAGGAGACGTAACTGTCCGGAATGACCTCTCAGTCATGGCTTTAATCTCACTTTCAGTTTGAAGCTGCCTGGGCTCTAACAAACATTGCCTCTGGAACCTCTCAGCAGACCAAAATTGTCATTGAAGCAGGGGCCGTCCCTATATTTATAGAGCTGCTTAACTCGGACTTTGAGGATGTACAGGAACAGGTAATACCCAAATTTGACTTAATTCTTGATGATATCAGAGGTATAATAAAAAATGTATTTTGTCTTTATCCCCAGTTAAGAGGTTAAGAGCAAAGAGCTCCTAAAAACCTTGGGATTTTCTTAGTGATCCAAGCAACTAATGTTATCCCTAAAGAGCACCTTTGCAACACACCTGAGTGTATGCTAATGAGGTGACTCAGAGTGGGGCCCTTGGAATGGAGGGCTAGTGATCAGAAAGACCACATTTGGGATTAGAGAATAGGAACTTTCAGCCCCGCCCCCACCCACTCTTCCCACCCCTCCTCCCCAGCCTCCCTAGGGATGTTATAGGGGGTAAATATTGGGTTATAAAAATCTTGAACAGTGAGATTCAGGAGCGTCTGGGTTGGTGAATGCTCACTGTGCTGGGAAGGTGACATGCCTGGAGAGGGCACAGGAGTTCTGTGCAGCCCCTCCGCTTTGCATCTCTTCCGTTTAGCTCTTCCTCAGTTATATCCATTAGAATAAACTGCTAAACATGAGTACAGTTTTCCTGAGTTCTGTGAATCGTTGCAGAATGTGGAACTCCTGAATTTATAGCCAGTTGGTAAAAAGTATAGGTGGCACCTGGGAGTTGTAACTAGTATCTAAGTGGGGCCAGTCTTGTGGGACTGAGCCCCCTACCTGTTGAACTGACATGGGTTTCCTGGTAGCTCAGCTGGTAAAGAATCTGCCAGGGGTGCAAGAGACCCCAGTTCGGTTACTGGGTTGGGAAGATTCCCCTAGAGAAGGGAACGGCTACCCACTCCAATATTCTGGCCTAAGAGAATTCCATGGACTGTATAGTCCATGTGGTCACAAGAGTCAGACACAACTGAGCGACTTTCACTTTTCACTGACATGGTATCAGAGAATTGATGTAGAAGAAAACTCCACATATTGGGTGTCAGGTGGTGTTGGGAAAAAGACACCACAGTACCCATTTTTCAACATCTATGGATCATAAAAACCCTACCTCCACTTCTTGCGCTGGAGTTTTACTGGTTGACTAGAAGTAGAGTGGTACTGGGGATTTTTCCTCTATTGATACGTATAGGGTTGGTCCTATGAGACTACAAGAATGCAAGTGTCCCCTCGTTTTCTCCTTTTGGGGAGCTGAGGAGGTGAGGATAAGGAGGTCTTGGTTTGGCTTCTCTGGCTGCAATACAGTGGCAGCCTGCTCTCCCCCCGACCCAGGAATTCTCAGAGGAAGAGTCCTCATAGAGCAAGTGCTCAATGAGATGTCAACAAGGAGGGCAGCTGAGCTTATTTGGTGTGTTTTGGGCCTTGATGGGATGTCCATCCTGGGTACTGCTGTGTGTCACTCTGTGGTTGTGAGTGTAAAGCACTCACAGAAGCCACTAGGCTCTGTGGGTGACAGTCCATCCTCCCTTTTTCAGGCAGTCTGGGCACTGGGAAACATAGCTGGAGACAGCTCCGTTTGCCGAGATTACGTCTTGAACTGTTCCATCCTCAATCCTTTGTTAACGTGAGTAACTACTGTCATCTGCACCTGGGGCATCTGTAGGGCAGCCTTGTATCAGATATTTGGGGGACAGTTTACCTTAAAATGATGAGTAAATCCAAAAATGCTAAAAGTGCATTCTGATTGACAGAGTAAAAAGTTGTCTTTTGAGAGTGAGCAGGTTGTGCCGCTGGTCTGTGTCTTGCGCTTCTCGCTTCACAGCACTGTAGCGTCTCCTGTTGGTCGTACTTGGCTCATTGCTGAGCCAGAGGAGAGAAGGAGGAATAGCCCGTCTGGAAAAACCTAACCTTCTCTGCAAAATGCATTGATTTTCTATGGGTTTATGCATAGGTACATTGGAGAGCTCTGTTGTAAACCACAGATCTAAGACCCCATGCAGGGTCATTTGGATGCTCCCGTTCCTTCCCCCATACCCTCAAAGTAGAGCTACATCTAAACCAAAGCAGAGAGAGGAGTTTTTCTTCAGAAGTCACACCTCGTAAGCTACTATTAGAACTCTTCTGTGGGCCTGCCACAGAAAATCAATCCGTACTGCATAGCTAAAGCCCTCACACTAAAACTTTATTTAGCATGCTTATTCAAGGTCCAGCTCTCTGTCCTTATTAGCTGTGGGCTTAACAACCACATCTGGTCCTAATCCCCTATAAAGATATAGGTTGGCCCCCTGGACCAAACTAACTCACTTAAATTATGGGTAGGAAAAGATAGTAAGGTGGCTAGTGTCGTAGGGGTCTGGAGCCCCCTGGGGCTCACAGACAACACCTCTATGCAAAGGTAGCATCTGGCTTCCCTGTCTCCTTCAGACTCCTTACCAAGTCCACACGACTGACAATGACCCGGAATGCGGTCTGGGCCCTGTCAAACCTCTGCCGAGGGAAGAACCCACCCCCAGAGTTTGCAAAGGTAAGAGAGCTTCTTACCAATTCCTGAGTAATAGCAGGTTCCTTCATATGGAGGAATTTTGACATGGGAGTTTTCAAGTCTTTGGGGAACCCTTAGAGTCTTGATCCACAGGAAACTGAAAGAGGCAATCATCAGCGAAGCAGGTGATCTCATGTGCCAGGGTGGTAAATGAAAATGTGGGCCTGATGGCTTAATGTAGTGGAAATCTCTGGGTCTTAGACTTACTCCGTGGAGGAGGCCTTGGACATGTTAGGGTTAGTGGTAGAGCTGATGTAACCCTGTCCCCCTGTGAATCCCTCTCTCTCTGCTTCCAATAGGTCTCCCCCTGTTTGCCCGTGCTATCTCGCCTACTCTTCAGCAGCGACTCAGACTTGCTGGCAGATGCTTGCTGGGCCCTCTCTTATCTATCTGACGGCCCCAATGAGAAGATCCAGGCAGTCATAGACTCTGGAGTCTGCCGGAGATTGGTCGAGCTTCTCATGTAAGTGATCCCAGTTAGAAAGGGTACAGATTCCAAGCTCAGAACTGCAGTTAGCAGTCTGCTGCCCTGTGCAAAGGTCTGGACCCATGAGTGCTACCGGCCTTGGTGGTCAGCAGAGCTGAAAGCTTGGTACTGGCCCTCTACTGACCAGATCGCCCTCCTCTGTAGGCACAACGATAACAAAGTGGCTTCTCCTGCTCTGAGAGCTGTGGGTAACATTGTCACCGGGGATGACATCCAGACCCAGGTAAGGAGGAGGAAGAGAGCTGTCTGTGGACAAAATCCTTCCCTGCCATAGACTTAGTCCTGGTGGGGGACAGTGTGATCTAGGAGAGAAAGCATAGGCTTGAAGGAAAAATTCCACCTCTGCCATTTTCTGTATGATTTGTGGGCAACTTGGTTGCCTTTATTTTTCTATAAATTGGAAGCAAGTCATTATCCATTGGGTGCTATTGAAGAAAAACTAAATGGAATAACTTGACTTACTACCTGGGACATGGTAAAGTCCCAGCTTTTCTGTTATGGTACCTTTGAAATACTAAAATCTTTGGAGCCTCACCCCTACTTTCTAACTAAACCTTTAGGATCCCATGGGTAACCTCATGTTAATCCTCTGTTAGTAATACCTCCATAGAGGGTGTAGTATGCAAGGTTTTTCTATACACAAGTTGGAGAGCTGATTATTCTTTTAAGTATAGTTCAGTGGCAGTAAGTGCATTCACATTCTTATTTAACCATTACAGTCATCCATCTCCACAACTTTTGCGTCATTCAGAACTGAAACTCTGTGCTCTTCAAATAATAACTTCCGGTTTCCCCCTCCCCTCATCCCCTGGTAACTACCACATTACTTTCTGTCTCTTGGGAGTTTGACTCCTCTAGAAACCTCACATAAGCCAAACCATATATATTTCTTCTTTTGTTTCAACTTAGTTTACTTAGCATGTTTTCGAAGTTCATTCCATGTTTTAGTATGTCACACCTTCATTCCTTTCAGTGGCTAAATAATCTTCCTTGGCACACCTGTGCCACATTTGGTTTATTCATTCATCTGTTGATCGATATTTGGTTTGCTTTCATCTTTTGGCTAGTGTGAGTAATGTTGCATTGAATATCGGCATACAAATCTCTGTCTGAGTCCCTGTTTTCAGCTCTTTGGGATATACACCCAAAGGTGGAATTACTGAGTCATGGGGTAATTTTATGTTTAAAGATTTTGAGGAACCACCATGCCAGGTCATCTGGCTCAGACGGTAAAAGCGTCTGCCTACAATGTGAGAGACCTGGGTTCAATCCCTGGGACCGGAAGATCTCCTGGAGAAGGAAATGGCAATCCACTCCAATATTCTTGCCTAGAAAATCCCATGGACTGGGAAACCTGGTAGGCTACAGTCCATGGGGTCGCAAAGAGTCAGATATGACTGAGCGACTTCACTTTCACCATACTGTTTAGCACAATGGCTATACCATTTTACCTTCCCACCAGCAATGTACCAGGTTCCAATTTCTCCACACCTTTACCAACAATTGTATTGCCTGGATTTTTTAAGAATAAAAATAATTTTATAATAAATTTCATAAATTTTAAAATTTATAATTATTATAATAAATTTTTATATATAATTTTAAGACTATCCTAGAGACTTCCCTGGGATCTGGGGGTTAAGAACCCGCCTTCTAATGCAGGGGACTCAGGTTCAGTCCCTAGTTGGGGAACTAAGATCCCACATGCTGTGGGGCAACTAAGCCTACGTGCAGCAATGAAGACCCAACACGGCCAGAAAAACAGAATTACTGTCCTATGAAGTGTGAAGCTGTATATCACTGAGGTTTTGATTTGCACTTCCCTACTGATTAATGGTGTCTGACATCTTTCATGTGCTTTGGGGCCCCCTGCCTATTTTCTGTTTTCTTTGGAAAAATGTCTGTTTATGTCCTTTGCCCATTTTAAACTATGTTCAGCTTTTTTTTCTTTTTAAATGTAATCTGGATATTCATCTCTATCAGATATGTAATTTGAATATACTTTCTCCCATTCTGTGACTTGTGTAATTCACTTTGTTGAAAGATGTCTTTCAGTGCACAAGTTTTACATTTTGATTAAGTCCAATTTATCTCTGTTTGTCTCTTGGTGTTCTAGGTCATTCTTAACTGTTCAGCCCTCCCTTGCCTCCTCCACCTCCTGAGCAGCTCCAAGGAGTCAATCCGAAAGGAAGCTTGTTGGACCATTTCAAATATCACTGCTGGCAACAGGGCTCAGATACAGGTAGAACAAGCAGTTGGGAGATTGAGGAGCAGTGGTAGAAAGGCCTGGAATCATGAGACTTTGTGGGATATTGCCTTCTAGACAAAAAAAAACTTCTCTTTTGAAACTGGGACCAATGTATGCTATTGGTCAAAGATTTGTGGAGCAGAAGCCAGGTCATTCTGTACCACCTTACGTGTATGGGAAGGACAAAGGAGAACTTTGAGGAAGGGGAATGTGTCTAAATCTTAGCTGATTTGTGTTCTGGATTTGCTTACTCTCCTTGAAATGACTTCTTCCCCCCATATCCCACCCCCGAACCCCTAATTCTTCTCAGGCTGTCATAGATGCAAACATCTTCCCTGTATTGATCGAAATCCTTCAGAAAGCAGAGTTCCGTACAAGGAAAGAAGCAGCCTGGGCCATCACCAATGCCACATCAGGAGGAACCCCTGAACAAATCAGGTACCCACAGTCCTTCCCATTGTTTGAGTGATATGTTTACTCTACCTGTCAGCTTCTGTTACATATAATCTCTAAACTGCCTTTGCTGGGATAGGTCTACCGCTGTTCAGTAGGGTTTAACCGATAAGCTACTAGAGTGTAGCCTCTTTTCCCTCCTCGAGAATGGACACTTAAGACACAGACATTCATCTCTCCTCTGCCTGTTTCTACCCACAAGAGAATTTAAATCTATATAATTCACAATTACTCATACAAATGAAAGAGAACCATTCGATGGCTCATTCAGAGCAGTTTCCTTGAGAAATCACTTTTGACAGTGATACTTGAGAGAAGTAAATAGGAAAGCTATTTTGTGTGAAGATGCTCTTTGATTCTGCTTTCCATTATGAACTTGAGTTGGAGTGGTGGGAATTAGAGAAGTGCCTTGCCTTCAGCTTGTAGCTTAGGAAGGGGGAGTATATCCAGTTCAGTCGCTCAGTCGTGCCCCATTCTTTGCGACCCCATGAATCGCAGCATGCCAGGCCTCCCTGTCCATCACCAACTCGCGGAGTTCACTCAAACTTACATCCATCAAGTCGGTGATGCCATCTAGCCATCTCATCCTCTGTCGTCCCCTTCTCCTCCTGCCCCCAATCCTTCCCAGCATCAGTCTTTTTCCAGTGAGTCAACTCTTCGCATGAGGTGGCCAAAGTACTGGAGTTTCAGCTTTAGTATCAGTCCTTCCAAAGAACACCCAGGGCTGATCTCCTTTAGAATGGACTGGTTGGATCTCCTTGCTGTGCAAGGGACTCTCAAGAGTCTTCTCCAACACCACAGTTCAAAAGCATCAATTCTTCGACACTCAGCTTTCTTCACTGTCCAACTCTCACATCCATACATGACCACTGGAAAACCATAGCCTTGACTAGATGGACCTTTGTTGGCAAAGTAATGTCTCTGCTTTTCAATATGCTATCTAGGTTAGTCATAACTTTTCTTCCAGGGAGTATATTCAGCATATTATAAAACCTTAGTAGAAAAGGATAGCCATTGAGTTAAGCTTTTGAGGATATAGGTTGTGAATGGCATTTGGACAGGAAAAGGCATAAGTACAAAAATCAGAAACCTAGAGACATTCACGTGTTTGGCTGGAATGTAGTATTCTTGGAAGGTAATAATGTGAGGTGAAGCTAAAAAGGCTTAGGAGCCTGATTGTATTGAGAGTAGAGCTTGGTCTGTGAAAATTTTAAGCAGGGGAATGATGTTTCAGAGTAGGCAGTACTGCTGCAGGGACACATTACAGACCAGGAGGAGAAGTCCGAGCCTTCTATGTGGAAATGAACTAAACCAGTAGTATCAGCGGGGTGGAGAGACTGAGATAAAGCCTGAGTGTTTATGAGGGCTCAGGCAGAGTGAATTGCTAAGAGCATTGATGTGTGTAAAGGAGACCCAGGGACCCCAGAGCACCGGCCTGGCACCTCCCTTATCTTGTCTTGATTTGGAACTTACCTGGTCTCTGCCCTTCAGGTACCTGGTCTCCCTGGGCTGCATCAAACCCCTGTGTGACTTGCTGACTGTGATGGATTCAAAGATTGTGCAAGTGGCCCTCAATGGACTGGAGAACATCCTTCGGCTTGGAGAGCAAGAGGGCAAGCGCAGTGGCTCAGGGGTCAATCCCTACTGTGGCCTCATCGAGGAAGCCTATGGTATGTGCCCTCTTCCCAAACTAATGTTGCCATAAGTAGAGTTCAGAACCATAAGTTCTAGTTCAGAACCTCTAGTAGTATAATATGTGAGGGTGTATGGTCTGCATTGAATGCAAAGTTTTATCCCACAAGTTCCATTTCTTCTGAGGAGCAATAGATCAGTTCTCTTTCTGATGGGCTGTACCCAGTAAGTAGTTCATGGTACAGATGCAAAAATAAAGCTCCAGAGTTGATAACAGGATAAGGAGCTGGAAGGCATGTTTTCAGCTGAGTTTCTAGCAAGTTCCTTTCTTTTGTTTTTCCATTATAAACAAGCTTATTACAAGATACTAGACAAGTTCTCTGTGCTGTACAGGAGGTCCTTGTTGTTCATCTGTTTTGTTAATAGTAGTTTGTATCTAAAGCTTCCCAGGTGGCACAGTGATAAAGAATCTTTCTGCCAGTGTAAGAGATGCAGTTTGATCCCTGGGTCATAGAGTCCCTGGACGAGGAAATGGCAACCCACTCCAGTATTCTTCCCTGGAAAATTTTGCGGACAGAGGAGTGTGTTAAAAGAGTGGGATGCGACTGAGCAACTCACGTGCGCATGCACGTGCACACACGCACGCGCACGCACACACACAGTTTGCATGTGCTAATCCCAAACTCATAATTATCCCTCCCCACTCCAGTATTCTTGCCTGGAAAATTCTGTGGACAGAGGAGCCTGGCAGGCTATAGTCCATGGGATCTGGCTGAATAACTCACATGCATGCATGTGTGCACACACACACACACACAGAATTTGTATCTGCTAATCCCAAACTCATAATTATCCCTCTCCACCTTTCCCCCTTTGTTAACCATAAGTTTGTGTTCTGTCTGTGAGTCTTTTTTTTGTTTTATAAATAAGTTCACTTCTATCTGTGTTTTTTAGATTCCCTATATGTGATATCATATGATAATTGTCTTCGTCTGGTTTACTTTATTTAGTATGGTTATGTCTGGGTCCATCCATGTTGCTGCAAATGGCATTATTTTATTCTTACTTGGGGCTGAGTAATTTTCCATTGTAAATGTACACCACGTTTTCTTTACCCATCATCTGTTGATAGACACGCAGGCGGCTTCCATGTCTTGGCTATAGTAAAGAGTGCTGCTATGAACACTGGGGTGTATATATCTTTTCTCCAGATATATATCGCTGAATCATATGGTAGGTCTATTTTTAGTTTTTCAAGGAACCTCCATAGTGGCTATACCAGTTTACATTCCCACCAACAGTACAGTACAAGTTCTCCATACCCTCTCCAGCATTATTTGTTTACTTTTGGTTTGTTTTTGGTTTTTTATTTGTCATACCTCTCGGCTTGCGGGATTTAGGCCTTGGTAGTGAGACTGCTCAGTCCTAACCATTGGACTTTAGGGAATTCCCTTGTAGACTTTTTGATGATGGCCATTCTGACTGGTGTGAAGTGATACCCTCATTATAGTTTCAATTTCCATTTCTCTAATAATTAGTGATGTTGAGCATCTTTTCATGTGCCTCTTGGCCATCTATATGTCTTTGGAGAAATGTCTGTGTAAGTCTTCTGCTCATTTTTTGGTGAGTTGGGTTATTTGTTGTTCTTATTGAGCCATGTGAGCTCCTGTCATTTGCATCAGTTTCTTCCATTCTACAGATTATCTTTTTGTTTTGTTTATGGTTTCCTTGGCAAGTTCTGTTAGGGGTACTGGGTTGACTCACTATTTACCTCCAAGAGATTCAGAATGGTTAACAAATTGCTCAGGTTAAACCACTGATTAATAACTGACATTTTAGTTGTTTTCCTTTGAGGTTATGTAATTTTAACTAAAGATTGTAGCTCTCCTCGTTCAGATCAGAGAGAGACCTGATCATATTACTTTTATTTATAAATGCTAATATGCCTCAGGGAAGGCAAGATGCATTCATGTTTTATGGACCCATAGGAAAGCATTCCAAGTTCATTCTTCTCCCTGCTTCCTTCTTGCCACCGTAGGCTTGGATAAAATTGAGTTTCTCCAGAGCCATGAGAACCAGGAGATCTACCAGAAGGCCTTCGACCTCATTGAGCACTACTTTGGTGTAGAAGATGATGATAGCAGCTTGGCTCCCCAAGTGGATGAGACGCAACAGCAGTTCATCTTCCAGCAGCCTGAGGCCCCCATGGAGGGCTTCCAGCTATAATGTCTGCCTCCAGGGAGGGGAGGGGATGGGAAGCACCACCAACCAGCGGAAAAGCAGCCCTCTGGTGGGCGGGAAACCAGCCTCCCCACCATCAGCCACCACACACCTCTGCTGCCCTGGAAACTGTGCTCTTGACCTGCTCCTACCCCTTCCCTGGAGGGAGCACCCTCTGGACAGACAGAACCATCTGAGGCTCACGTTTGGGTTTTGTGACAAGAAGGGGACGTGTTGGGTTTTTCTTCCTTACACTATATTTTGGCTGCACATATGTCTTTAACCCAGGAGCCCAGGGGTAGACAAAGAAGGACTGAGGTAACCAATTTGCACCTTTTTTTTTTTTAATTTTTATTTTTTCTTCTTTAGTGGTGACTTCCTTCCCTATTATCTTCCTTCATCCTTCCCAGTCCTCTGCCCTGATCTGTGTAACTCTTATCTTGGGTACTTGAGCAGATGGAATATTCCAGAGGTGAGGGGGTGGGAGGGGAGGGGAGAAATTCAAAACAAAGTGTTCTTGCTCTGACAGAATATTAATCTTGTATGCTTGGATTGAATTATTTAATTTTTTCTTTTGCACATTTTTTCTTGTATTAAGATTGCTCTTTCCCAGAGCCATGAGTTCCTGGTATTAGGAAACCCAGCTGCCAGCATTGTCTGGGACTAGAGACTGAGGGGGAGGTCACCATGAGAGAAAGACCCCTCCCTCCCTCTAACCCCTTGCCTGGACCTCTTTAGTCTGGGAGATCCCTTGCACTCTCCTGGGGCATGTGCACCAGTGGGAGTGAGCGAGGAGGAACACAGGCCTTCAGACAGGGCTTCCCGTGTGTCGCTACTGATCCCATGTTTCCTACCCACCTTCCAGTGGTGCGACCTGATTTCATTTGTTTACTTGAAAATTCCCCTCAGAGTTGAAATGAACCTCTGAGGTAGCTGTATTTTCTCCTAAGCACGCAACAGAGGGCTGTGGTCCTTGCTTTCTCCTGAGGAGAAAGTCCTTGCTCGGGTGACCCATAAGTTGCAGAGGAGGTTGGAGTGAGACTGTCATGTGTTGGGATAGCCAGGGGGTCCTTGCCTTTGGCCTTTCTTCTCCTTCTTCCGTAGGTGGATCATGTATATTTGACTTCCAAAGGAGAGAATGTCAAAAGTTCTGTATTTTTTTATATTCTATGTTAGGTAGGTCAACTTAATTGGTCTCAAGAGGAAGAACTGTCCCTGTAATTTCTGTAAGTAGGATACTATGAGGAAGACCAAAAAGAGACATGGAAGTTCTTTGGCTCCGGAAGCCTGACCTTGATCTGTCTCTCTGCTTGGGTTCCGGGCTACCACCTGGACAAACCCTTAGCTCTGGAGCCTTCATATCGCAGATCAGCCTAGTCTGACTGTCCCAGTACCTGAAGGGAGCGAGGGCTCCAGGGCCTGGTCAAGTCTACCACTCTAGTCCTTAGTGCTGAGCACCCTGCTCGCATCACGAAACCCAGACAGCAGTCTGCCTCCTCGGATTCGGTCTCAAATGCCCTTGTCCATGTAAGTTATCACAGGTGGCTTTCTCTCTCACTACAGAAATACAGCAGCTGCAGGACTTTCTTGAGAGTGACTGATAGCTTCCTGGATTGGGATCCCTGTGCATGGTCTGGATACTGCCCTTCCTGTGACACATACAATCTCAATGCCTTGCCCTTTCCCTTTGAGTAGAGCTACTGCAGTGCCTCACGGGCTTGCCTGTATGCATCAGTGGATTACACAGTAATGAAGTAAAGCCCAGCTGATGGGGTGAGTGGAGGAATTTGTTGCCTAAGTGTAGGCCAGTGGTGGAGCTGAAGGCACACTCTGTCTGCCCTGTCGCTGCTTCCCCACAGAGATCAGTTAGAAATGCCCTGGTCCAAGCTGTGTTTTCCCTTCCCCAGAAACAATGCCATTCTTGCTCCCATGCCTGCATATCCCACCTCTGGCTCAGGTGAAATCCATGCCACTCTGCTTACAGATAAAAAGTTCAGGTCTTTTTGCCCATTGGTTTGAATCTGCCCTCTTTTTTGAGTATTGAGATCCAACTCTAGAGGCATTTTCTGAGAAGAATGGTTGGGACTAGTGGTTATCACTGAAAAGTGATAGCAGAGCCATACCACCTAAGTGAGTGGTGGTCACTCACTTCTGGACATCCCACACCCACCCATCTTCGCTGGTCTTAGAAGACTGAGCTATCCCCAGTGACTGGCTGGCCTTGGTATTGGCTGCAACCTTGTTAGAAAGTCACCCCCTACCCCTTGATCTTGTCCAACAGCCAGAGCATTTGAGTAAGAACTACTTCTTGTATCTCTAGCAATAGTTAAGTCCCTGACATTGGGGCCAAATTCTTACTGTGAGACGTACACATCCTGCCTTTCCCAACTGTTCCTACTTTTGCTTCAGATCTGGGACATGTACTAAGTAGAAGACTCTTCTGATTATCAGTTACTGCTTGAAGGCCGCTTTCTCCAAGGACTCCAAAGGCTGAAGTGTCACCCAGGGCACAAGCCGACAAATTTCTCATCAGATAAACATGGCCTCTGGGAGCTTTCCTTTGTTAGTGTCTTCCTCAGACTGTTTTCCCATATATTCCTCTGACCCGCCTTTCAGTTATCAGGTGAAGTTCTTCCAGCCCCCTGAGATGGTAACATCATCTTTTGTGTCCCCTTTGTTCATCTAGGGAAGCAAAATATTGCTTCTTTTTAGCCCAGGCTTGACAGTCACTCTTCGTGGACAGCCCCCATCTGGACTGCAGACCCTGGCCCAAGTGAAGGCAGAGTTTTCTGACAGATTTCTGAATGGACGTTACAGGGATGGAGGGGCTCCCCAGCCTGCTGTAGGGAATAGCCAGAGAAGACGTGTATTTGAAAGGTTAATGTTTTGGCACACAGTTATTTGCATTTTAAAATCTCTGGTGGGTTGGTGATGTTTAGGTGTGGATTAAGGGGACAAGGAACCGTTTTCTTAGCTAAAGTGTTCAAGTACTGTTTTGAACAGCTATCTGTTTTTGCCAGCCCTTCTGGACATCCCACACCCACCCATCTTCGCTGGTCTTAGAAGACTGAGCTATCCCCAGTGACTGGCTGGCCTTGGTATTGGCTGCAACCTTGTTAGAACCACACAGGTTCCATCCTCACCTGGCCAGCCTGTTTACTTCAGGCAGTGGGTACAAAGAACCCTTCCAAGGAACAGATGTAGAAGACTTCAGCGTTCAGGGACCCTTTGTGTCCCCTTTACCTAGAACCCTTAGGTCTACTCCCGTTTTCTTTTCCCTTGGAAGACTTTCCAACAGCCCTATTTTTTAGAGCTGAACTACACAGTTTATAGCTGCTACTATGCTTAGTCAAGGAAGAGCAAAAGAAGACTCTCAGGCACTGACTTTCCATTTCCCTCAAGCCAGACCAGTTTAATCTGAAAACTCTAGCAGAATGAACTGGACTTCCATTTTCTCATGTCTGCCTGCCTTCCCCCTACACTCTATAATAGAGTTACCTGTTTCTAGCAAAATAGAAGGGAAGGAGATGAATGCCTATCAATACTTCCTCCTCCCAATGCCCCCTTCTTTGAGGGCCTCTCAGATCATTTGTTCAGGCCACGTCTCTTCTCCCCAAGACTCACTTAGTTTGGTGTCCATCATCTTGAATATTCTTCAGCAGATACATCTTTGGGACTCATGTTCTGGATTCTCAGTTGAAGTGAAGGAGCCAGATTCTACAGGTCTCTGAGGGCACTACAGGCACCCATAGGGTGCTGGCTGGGGTCCTCCTTGGCAGGCTGGGGAAGGGTGTAAGGCTCAGTGCACAAACCACAGGAAAGGCTCACAACCAGAGGAAAGGCTAGCAACGTCTTCCAGGTAGGCCTGTCCTAGAAATAAGTACATGTGAGACTTGAGAACCTGCTCAGAGTAGGTTTCTTCCACAGCTGTTTTAGGATTGTACATTTTAGACCAATCTTGCCCAGTATTTTTTCTCTTTTGTATTTTTATGTTAAGCCAGCAAGCTGAGAATTGGGCCCTGCAGGGATCCATGTGGTAGGCAATAGCTGTTCTTTGGCCAAGGCCTTCATAAAGGATTCAGTCACCCACTGACTGTTCCCTAGCCCCACCCCCAGATGAAGACCATGGTAAGGGAAGAATTTTGAGGTCAGTACAAACCAAATAAGTCTGTAAATTAAAGCTGTTAGTTTTCCTTTGAGAGGGCATTTTACATCAGGCCTGGGCTATGTTCAGAATCAAACCTGGCTGTGAGTTAGAAGAAGCACCATTAAATTTTAGACCTAGAACACCCCAGGAAAAAGGTTTGTGTAGTGTGTCCTAAAGGCCTTGAGTGTGTCTGGGCCCACCTTACTAGTACTGGGCCAGCCTGACTGCTGCTGTGCGCATTAGCACATACCTGAACCCCTCTGCTAAACCCAAGCCCTGCATCCCTACCTAGGTCAGATGTTCAGCCTCTGGGTTTGGGAAGAGAAAACTGCCATGGCGAGAATCCTCAAGCCCTCGAGTTGGGTACTGGCTCTTTCAGCCAGTTTTTGTGGGAATTGCCACAAAATTGGTTGGGCCACTAAGGAAGGTGTGAGGCCCCAGTTGCCCAAGACAGAGCAGATGCCCTCAAAACATCTTGGTTTCCCAGCTATAGACCCTCGGAAGGTGAGTCAAACCTGTTTCCTCACTGGTTTTTCTAAATTTATTTTGCTTTTAAGAATTAGAAACTCTAGCTATTGTTTTCCATGTTCTCAGGGCCCCTGGGTAGACAAACAAAGCTTGATGATTTCAGAGCAGATATAGGCCAAGAAACCATGGTTGAGTGTGCTGAGTCCAGACAAATGATATTTATATACACATCCAAATTTGAAGAGAAAATGTATTTCTTTAGGTTTCAAACACTGTAATAGATATAAAGCAAAAATAAAAACCTGTTGCAGAGTTCTAAATAGTGTTCTTTGGAGTGATCCTAGACTGGATTTCTTGGAAGTCACTGAAGTGAAGGTGTTTAAATTTGTGGCCTAACAAGTGGAATTAAGAATTGTTAATAGCCTGCTTCTGCTACAAAGCATTTTTGAAATCAGCTTTATTGAAATATAACTGACATACAGTAAATGGCACTATTTAAAATGAACAGTTTGTTAAGTGTTGATAAATCTACATCCATGAAACCATCACCACAATCAAGATAGTGAACATAGCTATCACCACATGCCCCTTGGGAATCCCTCCTTTCTTCCTAAAGCTCAGCAAGCACTGATGCGAGTTCTGTCTCACTGTGGTTTAGTTTGCATTTTCTAGAGCTTCTATAAGATTTTCACATCATTTCATCACTACTTCACAGCTCACTGAGCCCAAAGTAGTTAACAAACTACTCACTTTGGTTTATATCAGTTCCTAATGTAGCAATTAGACTAACAGCCAAAAAGTTGATACAACTCAAAAGGAGGGTTTGGGTTGGCTTGAGTACATTTTATGTTTTAATTCATTGCCAACATTAAAAGATGCAGCTGTATTTAAAAATATCTGCCAGTTCCCTAGTGGTCCACTGATAAAGAATTTGCCTTCCAATGCAGATTTGATCCCTGGTCCAGGAACTAAGATCCCACATGCTGTAGGGCAACTAAGCCAGCAGGCCGCAAATAGTCTCCACGTGCCTCTCCACATGCCACAATTACTGAGACTGCTTAGATCCCCTGCTTGGCAACCAGTGAAGCCAGTGTGCACAACTAGAAGAAAAAAGCCTCCCCACCCCCAAATATCCGGCACTCCTGGGCCTGAGTTTCTGCTTGAAGACACTGCAAAACTTCTATTACTGTTCACCACCATTACCAGTGGGGTCTCTGGGAGATATTAATGTTGTTCCCATTTTCTCTTATAGCAAAGGAAAAAGTAATCTTTTAACCCATTTTTCGATCGGATTTTCATATTCCTTACCTGTTTTATTCATTACCTAGCAGGGCTTCCCTGATAGGTCAGTTGGTAAAGAATCCACCTGCAATGCAGGAGACCCTGGCTCGATTCCTGGGTTGGGAAGGTTCACTGGAGAAGGGATAGGATACCCACTCCAGTTTTCTTGGGCTTCCTTTATGGCTCAGCTGGTTAAGAAAAGCTGGCCCTCAATGCAGGGAGGGACCTGAGTTTGATCCCTGGGTTGGGAAGATAGCCTGGAGAAGGGAAAGGCTACCCCTACCCACTCCGGTATTCTGGCCTGGAGAATCCGGCCATGGACTGTAGAGTCCATGGGGTTGCAAAGAGTCGGACACAACTGAGCGACTTTCACAGCTGGCCCTTGGAGGCCACTGTTGACCCTTGTCCATACATCACTCCTCTCACCCCATGCATACCTTGTTCTACTGTTTTTTATCTCTGCCTAGAATACCCTGCTGCTGCTGCTAAGTCGCTTCAGTCGTGTCCAACTCTGCGATCCCAGAGATGGCAGCCCAACAGGCTCCCCCATCCCTGGGATTCTCCAGGCAAGAACACTGGAGTGGGTTGCCATTTCTTTCTCCTAGAACACCCTATTCTTATGCAAATCCATCAAGGCCTGATTCATATGTTACCTCAAGAGATTTCCCACATGCTTTTCTGGAAATAATGAGGGCCTTGGTTTTTAGAGACCTGAATTCCAAACCTTTTTGTGCTGGAGTTCCACCTTTTACCATTATTTCAATACTGTCTCTCAATGTTACTTGGTAGACACTGTCTAAGGGTGGGGAAGAGCATTGCCCTGAAGTCTCTCCAACTGGGGAAAAATATTTTAACATCTTAAGAGCTGTAATATACCCATCTGAATGCAGACTTTCAAAGACTAGCAAAGAGAGATGAGAAAGCCTTCCTCAGTGATGAATGCAAAAAAATAGAGAAAACAATAGAATGGGAAAGACTAGAGAGCTTTTCGAGAAAATTAGAGATGGAGAAGAAGGAAATGGCAATCCACTCCAGCACTCTTGCCTGGAAAATCCCCTGATAGGCTACAGTCCATGGGGTCACAAAGAGTCAGACATGACTGAGCGACTTCACTTTCACTTTCCCTGTCTCAAAGATGGATAGTAGAAGTGGAGATGGAGGGACAGATGATCCATGTAGACAAACATGAAGTTATATGAGCTCAGAGCACCATTTGAAAGAGCCTTGGGAGCCTCATGTCCATTGTCCAAATGTTTACCTTCTGGTTCAAATGAGAGGTTCCACTAAGATAGTGGCTGTCCACTCACACGTCCTGCCACTGGGTACACTGGCCAAATCACAATTATCTCCTCTCTGTTCCATGATATTAAACTGGTCTTTATGAATACATTAGTTTTAAGTGCAGGGCTGTCTACTCAATGACCATAGAAGGCTAGCAGGTTACAAAAGAATCAACAACCTAGCAGAGGAACTGGGGAGCCCAAGCCCAGTTGCTGCTAAATTCCAGGGGATTATTGAATGCTGACCCAGTGTTACCAGTTCATTCCATTTTTCAAGACAAGTTGGCAATCCAGGTGAAAATTTGTGTGAAGTTTTGGAATATGGACATATTAACTACTAATTTAAAAACTTGAGAGGGCCAAACAAAACAAAAATTAGAGATACCAAGGGAACATTTCATGCAAAGATGGGCACAATAAAGGACAGAAATAGTATGGACCAAACAGAAGCAGAAGATAAGAAACGTGGCAAGATACACCGAAGAACTATACAAAAAAGATCTTAACAACCCAGATAACCTCGATGGTGTGATCACTCACCTAGAACCAAACATCCTGGTGTTCAAAGTCAAGTGGGCCTTAGGAAGCATCACTATGAACAAAGCTAGTGGAAGTGATGGAATTCCAGTTGAGCTATTTCAAATCCTACAAGATGATACTGTGAAAGTGCTGTACTCTTTATGCCACCAAAACTGGAAAACTCAGCAGTGACCACAGGACTAGAAAATGTCAGTTCTCATTCCAATTCCAAAGAAAGGCAATATCAAAGAATGTTTGAACTACTGCACAATTGCACTCATCTCACAATAGCAAAGTATTGCACAAACTTCTCCAAGCCCAGTTTCAACAGTTCATGAACCAAGAACTTCCAGATGTTCAAGATGGATTTACAAAAGACAGAGGAGCCAGATATCAAATTGCCAACATCCACTGGATCATAGAAAAAGCAAGAGTTCTAGAAAAACATCTACTTCTGCTTTACTGACTATGCCAAAGCCTTGACTGTGTGGATCACAACAAACTGGAAAATTCTTCAAGAGATTAGAATACCAGACCACCTGACCTGCCTCCTGAGACATCAGTATGAAGTTCAAGAAGCAACAGTTGGAACTGGACATGGAACAACGGACCGATTCCAAATTGGGAAAGGAGTACATCAAGGCTGTGTATTGTCACCTTGCTTATTTAACTTATACCCAGAGTACATCATGCAAAATGCCAGGATGGATGAAGCACTTCATCTGGAATTTGCCAAGAGAAATATCAATAACTTCAGATGCAGATGACACCACCCTGTGGCAGAAAGCGAAGAACTAAAGAGGCTCTTGATGAAAGTGAAAGAGGAGTGAAAAAGCTGATTTAAATCTCAACATCC
>SJYC01089100.1:0-31264 GCA_006408675.1 Madoqua kirkii
CCAAGCCCAGTTGCTGCTAAATTCCAGGGGATTATTGAATGCTGACCCAGTGTTACCAGTTCATTCCATTTTTCAAGACAAGTTGGCAATCCAGGTGAAAATTTGTGTGAAGTTTTGGAATATGGACATATTAACTACTAATTTAAAAACTTGAGAGGGCCAAACAAAACAAAAATTAGAGATACCAAGGGAACATTTCATGCAAAGATGGGCACAATAAAGGACAGAAATAGTATGGACCAAACAGAAGCAGAAGATAAGAAACGTGGCAAGATACACCGAAGAACTATACAAAAAAGATCTTAACAACCCAGATAACCTCGATGGTGTGATCACTCACCTAGAACCAAACATCCTGGTGTTCAAAGTCAAGTGGGCCTTAGGAAGCATCACTATGAACAAAGCTAGTGGAAGTGATGGAATTCCAGTTGAGCTATTTCAAATCCTACAAGATGATACTGTGAAAGTGCTGTACTCTTTATGCCACCAAAACTGGAAAACTCAGCAGTGACCACAGGACTAGAAAATGTCAGTTCTCATTCCAATTCCAAAGAAAGGCAATATCAAAGAATGTTTGAACTACTGCACAATTGCACTCATCTCACAATAGCAAAGTATTGCACAAACTTCTCCAAGCCCAGTTTCAACAGTTCATGAACCAAGAACTTCCAGATGTTCAAGATGGATTTACAAAAGACAGAGGAGCCAGATATCAAATTGCCAACATCCACTGGATCATAGAAAAAGCAAGAGTTCTAGAAAAACATCTACTTCTGCTTTACTGACTATGCCAAAGCCTTGACTGTGTGGATCACAACAAACTGGAAAATTCTTCAAGAGATTAGAATACCAGACCACCTGACCTGCCTCCTGAGACATCAGTATGAAGTTCAAGAAGCAACAGTTGGAACTGGACATGGAACAACGGACCGATTCCAAATTGGGAAAGGAGTACATCAAGGCTGTGTATTGTCACCTTGCTTATTTAACTTATACCCAGAGTACATCATGCAAAATGCCAGGATGGATGAAGCACTTCATCTGGAATTTGCCAAGAGAAATATCAATAACTTCAGATGCAGATGACACCACCCTGTGGCAGAAAGCGAAGAACTAAAGAGGCTCTTGATGAAAGTGAAAGAGGAGTGAAAAAGCTGATTTAAATCTCAACATCCAAAAAACGAAGATCATGGCATCTGATCCCATCTCTTCATGGCAAATAGATAGGGAAAAATGGAAACAGTGACAGACTTTATTTTCCTGGGCTCCAAAATCACTGCAGATGGTGACTGCAGCCATGAAATTAAGACACTTGCTCCTTGGAAGAAAAGCTATGACCAATCTATACAGCATATTAAAAAGCAAAGATAGTACTTTACTGACAAAGGTCCACCTAGTCAACGCTCTGTTTTTTCCAGTAGTCATGTATGGATGTGAGAGTTGGACCACAAGGAAAGTTGAGCGCCGAAGAATTGATCCTTTTGAACTATCGTGACAGTTCAAGGCTCTTGAGTCATCTCCAACTGCAAGGAGATCAAACCAGTCAATCCTGAAGGAAATCAGTACTGAATATTCATTGGAAGGACTGATGCTGAAGCTGAAACTCCAGTGCTTCGGCCACCTGATGCAAAGAACTGACTCACTGGAAAAGACCCTGATGCTGGGGAAGATTGAAGGCAGGAGGAGAAGGGGACGACAGAGGATGAGATGGTTGGATGGCATCGCCGACTCAATGCACATGAGTTTGAGCAAGCTCCAGGAGTTGGTGATGGACAGAGAAGCCTGGCGTGCTACAGTCCATAGGGTCACAACTGAGCAACTGAACTGAAGAGCTCTAAAACAATGCCCACTTTGCAAAATAATTAAAAAATTCTCTGCCATCTCAGCCCCCAGACTGATGCTAGGCTTTAGGAGTAGAGCTTTTAGCCAACAGTTATTGCAATATTCGGTGACTTGTAAGCAAATAATCTCAACACCTCCCTGCTAATGCTGGAATAGATCTGTCCAGACCTAGAAAGCTAAAACAAACTGCAGAGAACTGAAAAGGCTCTGAAGTGGCCTTTGAGTTTGGTAGGCCTCAAAAGATTTTGTTTTGCCAAGAAGGGAATTTTGGAAGGTAGGACAGCACCTACAAAAACCTAGGAAGTCCTGGAAATAGTAAAAGTATAGATGGAATGAATAAGGCTGAGGGCATGGATAAGACTGGCTGGAAACAGAAGCCATACCAGTTAGGCATTTAATCCAGCACACGGGTGGTTGCCTTTTATTTCACTAACAGACAAATGGATCAAGTATTGCAGTCAGTCTCACATTTGTCTTGTGGTCTCATAAGGAGAAAAGCTTGGCTTTTTTTTCCTCTTTAGCCCCAGTGCATCTGGAACTTTGTAGACGGTGCCCCAGGCAGAGAAAACACTGGAATCTGCTGAGGCCAAATGCCCCCTGGCAGAGCCCCCTCAGTACCTTCCAAAGAGCGACTCGAGCTGGTAATGAAGATGGAAAAATAAGTTATTTTCCAAGTTATCTTGATTCATCCTCAAGGAAGGCCTACCATGGGTGGTTATTCTGAGTAAGAGGCAGGTAGTCCGATAGTTAGGATGGGTGCCAGACTTCCTGGCTTTGAATCTGCCCTCATCAGTCACTAGCGATGGAACTTTGGACAAGATACCTAACCTGCGTCTTACAGTCCAAAACTGTAAATTGGGAATAACAAAAGGTACAGTATTTGAGATACTGGGGAAACTAACGTTAAAAAAAAAAAAAACTATTAAAAACTTCTATTTGAATACAGAAATTGAAGTCCTGGAAGGGAAAAGAATGCCCAGTCACACAGCAAATTAGTGATGCAGCTGGGACTGGAATACAGGTCTGATGCCCAGCCCAGTATTCTCTCCCTACTCCTCAGAGTTCCTAGACAGTCACAGATGTTCACATGGACAGAGGATCCTGGCAGGTTACAAACAGTCTGTGGGGTCTTAAGAGTCGGGCACGACTGGGCGACTAAGCATAGACACACCAAAGACGTTCACAGCACGAGGGACGGGGTAGTGGAGGCGTGCAGAAAAAAGTAGTCAGGCGATAGACTCTAGGAGCTGAATCATAGCTTCTGCGTGATAGAAACGAGGTTGACGTGAGTATTTGTGCAGAATGACTGGCTCCTTTCGGACCTCCTGGGTCTGCGGCTCCGAGGACTGGAGCCCTAGTGCATCTTGGGAGTCAGGGGTTAGCCCCGATGCATGGAGGGACGCGTAGTCCTTTCCCTCCCCCGCCTTTCCAACTCACCCTCCTCGGAGGCAGCCTTCGCTTCATCTTTCCCAGCAAGCCACGCGCTAGCGCCGGCTATTGATTGGCTGCGGCGCGAGCAGGAGGCTCTGCCGGCAGCAGTTATCCAGGGTTTCCGGTGCGAGGCCAGAGCGGGCGAAGCCGTCGGGGTGTCGGCAGTGGGGGTGCGTACGGCGGCGGCTAGGGGGAACAACGCGAGCAGAGGGTCTGTGGTCTCAGATAGTTTGGGCCGGTGCGGAGAATCGCGCGGGTTCAATGTGAGGGCTCGGGCCTGGTTGGGGGGCAGGGCTGTGGCCTGTGCGCATGCGCGGGCGGCTCCTGGGCGCGCGGGGCGTGGGTGGCTGCGCGCGCGCGCGACGGGGTGGGCCCACATGGGCCCTGGGGGGCGGGGAGGAACCGGGAATCCAGCGTCCCGCCACGTCAGTCCCGGGCCTTGAGCCTGTTCTCCGTGCGGCCTGTGGTGAGGGGCCACTGTTGTGCTGGGAAGTGACTTCTGGAAAAAGAAGGCCTGGCTGGGCATACCGGACTGAACGGGCGGGCGCGAGCGGCTCTTGGGCGCACCGGGCGTGGGTGGCTGCGCGCGCGCGACGGGGGTGCGCCCACGTGGGGCCGGAGAGGCGGGGAGGAACCGGGAAACCAGCGTCCCGCCACGTCAGTCCCGGGGCCTTGAGCCTGTTACGCGTGCGGCCTGTAGTGAGGGGCCAGTGTTGTGCTGGGAAGTAAGTGACTTCCGGAAAAAAGAGGCCTGGCTGGGCATACCGGACAGGCCAGAGACTGGGAGTACCGCTGACTCCCTCCGGTGAAGGCCCGCCGGTTTGTCTCAAGCTTCGCGCGCCCCCTGATATTGAGATTTCTGATCCAGGCTGAGAACTTTTCAAGTCTGGAAAATAGCAATGTGTTTGTTTCTATAGGATCTGTTTCTAACCTGACATTGCAAACTACAATGAAGAACCAAGACAAAAAGAATGGGCCTGCCAAGCAATCAGGCAACACTTCCAACCCCAAAAACACTCCAGGGCAACCGGAAGCAGGACCTGAGGGAGCCCAGGGACGGCCCAGCCAGTCGGCTCCTGCTACAGAAGCTGAAGGTTCCACCAGCCAGGCTGCAGGGAAGGCAGAGGGTGTGTGCCAACTCTGCTTTTCCAATGCGCAGGGGGAGGAGTTTGTGGCGTGCCGGTCTATCTTCTGGAATTAGAGGCCCGGGCCACTGTTTACCCAGCAGAGAGGAAATGTGGAGAGGAGGCCAGTGCTGAGTCTGCGCAGCCCCCACCAGGCGCTGGGGAGTGTATACAGCCTCCCATTCAAAGCACAGGGGCAGACCTCCAGACAAGACTGTGACTGGATTAAGTCAGGTTCAGGTTGGCAGTCAGATGAGACTCCCAACCAGCAAATCCAGGTTAGAAACACCTCATTCACAAGTGGGTAACTGATGTTTGTACTTGAGGCATTTCTGGTGCTTTTTTTTTTTCCTCTACTTGAAGAAAGTAAAGAGAAAACTTGATTTCCCAAAGCACTGTCTCCTCCGGAACTGGGTTTTTTTTTTTTTTTTTTTAACAGCACCCAGTGGCTTGCAGGATCTTAGTTCCTACCACGGATGGAACCTCCCCCCACCCCTAAAGCCCAGAGTCCTAACCACTGGACTGCCAGGGAATTCCCTGGAATTGTTTTAATATCAAGAGGCAACATTGACAGGGTGGAGAAGGGAATGGACCAGAGTTTAGATGTAGAGTTCCTGCTACATGATGCCACCCCTGTGTGTTGGATGGTTTGCTTACTTGATTTCTTTTATGCTCAAACGTGGTTGGACAGTAGTGAGAAATAGTTGGCTTATAGGGAAGTAAACTAAGGCTTAGAGAATTTAGACAACATTTAGTATGTTTGGGCCAAACCAAACCAGTATGTTTGGGCCTGAAAAATCCCAACCAGCGGCCTAACCATCTTATTTCCCTCTCTGCCCTTCATCCTCTCCTGTAGGAGCACAAGCCAAGAGTGCTCAGTCTGGAGCCCTCCGTGATGTCTCTGAGGAGTTGAGCCGCCAGCTGGAAGACATCCTCAGTACATATTGTGTGGACAACAGTCAAGGGGGCCCAGGTGAGGATGTGGCACAAGGCGAGCCTGCTGAACCCGAAGATGCAGAGAAGTCCCGGACCTTTGCCTCAAGGAATGGAGAGCCTGAGCCAGAGACTCCAGTAGTCAATGGTGAGAAGGAGATCTCCAAGGGGGAGCCGGGCCCGGACGAGATCCGGACCAGTGATGAAGTCGTAGACCGAGACCACCGAAGGCCACAGGAGAAGAAGAAAGCCAAGGGTCTGGGTGAGCAGAGAACAGCTACTTGTGAGGGGAGGGAGTTTGGACCTGACGTACCTGGGCCAGCCTGCTCTGCAAGGATTCAGAAGAAACCCGACTTCTAGAGCTGCCAAATCACATAGTCTAATCAAAGCCGAGACAGTGGGGCCATCATGTAGAGGTGTGCGGTGTTCATTGCATTAGGGGAACAAGTGCAAACCAAAGTCCAATGTACTCTTTGAGAAGATGGGAAGCAGGAGTCATCAGTAGGCATCCTGTGCTACCACCATTTCTAACTTGCTGTGTGACCTTAGGCAAGATGGTTCTTCTCTCTGTTCCTTAGTTTTCACTTCTGTACACAATAAGAGAATTGGACTAGACCAGAGTTGAAAACTCAAATAAGTTAAGCTTAGCCAGAGGGCCCTAGGAGACCAAGAGAATGCTTCCTTTATCCAAAGGCTTGACTGCCACTTGGTCCTAGTGAGTTGATAGTATGTTAAACTGTAGCTAGCTGCCTTTTTTAGCCACAAATATAGAGTTATGTGAAATCTCTAGATTTGTAACAGTTGGCAACTAATAGGATAGGAGCCAAACAAAACCCATCTGTGGGTTGGATTTGGCCTGTGTGCCAGCGATTTGCATTCTCTGCACTGATGTCTCAGAGCCTCCAGGGGTTGACACTTTAGGAACCTGGCACAGTGCTGTACATGGTGGGTCCCTCTGACTCAGGCACAGGAAGTGGAGGAGTCAATTGGATGGGGATGGAGAGTGAGTGGGTTAAAGAAGCAAGGTGATATTATACCCACATCTTATGGGCTCACTACTCCCCCACCCCCTCCTTGTTATCCTAATTTAAAGAAGCGTTTAGGGGTTTTTTTTTTTAATCTTATGATCAGATATCGAAAGGTATATTTATTTTTTGGCAGGGGTATAGTCATTTTAAAGTACACTGTTGGCTTCCTCTGTTGACTGGAGTGCAGTGTTCTTGAGGAGACCTATTCCTTTTGTGTCCTTCCTTTTTCAGAAGGGCTTTCTTTGCATTGAAAGTGAAAGTCGCTCAGTCATGTCCAACTCTTCACAACCCCATGGACTATTTAGTCCATGGACTTCTCCAGGCCAGAATAATGGAGTGGGTAGCCTTTTCCTCCTCCGGGGGATCTTCCCAACCCAGGGATCAAACCCAGGTCTCCTGCATTGCAGGCGGATTCTTTACCGCTGAACCACCAAGGAAGCCCTACTTTGCATTGAAACAGCACTGAATTCACAGGTGGGATACCTTTTTTTCACCTGTAGGTAGAGCAGGCAGTTTTCTTTCTCCCACTCCTGGTGCTCATCTCTGAGATTTCATAGAGACTCATTCTTTTTTTTTTTTTTCTTTTTTTTTAAAGATCTTTGTGTAATGGGTGGATTGATTGATTGATTGTTTTGGCTGCACTGCGTGGCTTGCGGGATCTTAGTTCTCTGATCAGGGATTGAATCTGCACCCTTGGTAGTAAACATGTGGAGCCCTAACCACTGGACTGTCAGGAAACACCCTCAGTCCTTCACTGAATAAATATTTGTTGAGTGTGTCCTCTGTGGTGGACACTCAGGACGGTACTGGGGCTATACTGGTGGGCAGAACTGAGTGGGTCCCAGTGCTCCTGAGGCACACAGAAGAGCAAGGAAGGCAGCCAGGTCAGCAAATGGAATAGTGGTCCCAGACCCAAAGGGGCCTCCAGAAAAGGAGGTACATGCCTTTGTTCCCTGTGCTTTGCAGGAAAGGAGATCACGTTACTAATGCAGACGCTGAACACGCTGAGTACCCCTGAGGAGAAGCTCGCAGCTCTGTGCAAGAAGTATGCTGAGCTGGTCAGTGCACCCCCTTCATACACCCTCCCTGCCCTGGGAGGTGGGCACATTTTTAACTACCCCAAGTTGCATTATATTTCTTCCTATGGCGCTGAATAGGCTTATAGGAGGGGAGCTGAGCTGAGCTGGGAAAGGACTGGGTCTAAGAAGGAGACGAAGGTGTGAGGCCAGGAAGCAGAAGGATTATCTGTTAGTAATGAAAAGGCCAACATGATACTCAGAATCATATTGAGGAGAGAAATGGGGAATCCAGCTCTGTTGCTGTATATAAGGAAGAAGGTAGCATGTGGGCAGGTCTGTGGACACAGGTGTCCTGAGAGTTGGGCAAATGTCATGGTTGGAGAGTCTTACGAGCTTTGAATCTGGAGTCACAGCTGGGAGAGAAACTGGCATCTGCTGACTGTGAGCCTCTGCTGGTCAGTCCTCAGCGTCCATTTCTGTATCCTTGATATGGGGGCCTTTGGGGTTACTGGGGGCAGTGTGTGATGCACCATCATAGTGTCTAACCTGAGCTGTAGTGGCTGGAGTTGGGTCAACTCTGGAGACCCTGAGTCCCCACAGGGCTCTTCTCTGTCCCTGTCTCCAGCTGGAAGAACACCGGAACTCCCAGAAGCAGATGAAGCTCTTGCAGAAGAAGCAGAGCCAGCTGGTGCAGGAGAAGGACCACCTTCGCGGCGAGCACAGCAAGGCCGTCCTGGCCCGCAGCAAGCTCGAGAGCCTGTGCCGCGAGCTGCAGCGCCATAACCGCTCACTCAAGGTGGGACATCCACTTTTCCTGACCTCACTCGTCTTCAGTAGTTTTCCCCGTAAAAGTAACACGTGCTTTGGGATAGAAAGAGATTTCCTCAGTGATGCTGTGCCTTAGAGCTGCTTTGCCACTTGACGTGCACTTGTATTAAGTGAGGTAAAGGTTAAGGTGCTGAGGGAATCCGGACGAGGGGCTTCAGGTTTCTTTGTTCCATAGAGTCCCCGGGAGCAGCTCTTCTCCTGGAGGGCTGTCAGCAGGCCTTTGTCCTTGCTGTGCTTCACCTAGGGTGGCGTCAGTCTAATTAAGGCTTGGTCAGTACTGTGACCTCCAGATCGTTAAATATATCCTTTGTGTTTCTTCAAAACTTTGCATCAGTAAGCATGTTTTGCAACTTATTTTGCTCAGTTTTACTGTATGTTTTAAAATGTTATAAATTTAATATAGATGTGATAGAGAGTAAAAGGTAACAAAAGTCTAATCAAAGGTAATTATTGCCCACCATCCTCAACCCTAGCCCCAGTAGAAACTAATGGGAAACAAACCTACTTATATATAGGTTTAAGCATAGCCTTGTAAGTTTCCTTAGTATAAAATGTAACAGAGTTTTTTGTTTTTTAATGAAATTATTGTACATGTATTGTTTCATCGCCTGTTCCATTTTCTCAATGCCTTATCTTTCCCTATCGTTTATATAAGCCTGTCTCATTCAACAGTGGCATTATAGGGATATGCTGTGTTTAATCAGTACCCTAGTTAGTGTGTTTTGTGTTGTTTCCAGTTTTTCACTGTTACAGAGCTACAATGAAAATTCTTTTTATATATATCCCTGGCTAATTATATAGGATTTATCCATAGGCTGAATCTCAGAAGTGAAATGTCTAGGTCAAGAGTATCAAATTTTAATTGTCGTAGATTTTGCCTTCCCACCAATAGTGTCCAAGTGCCTAATTCTGTACAACCCTACCAACCCTGGATATTACTGAATTTTAACTACTTGGTCAGGGTGAGGGGGTCACAGATAAAAGCACATTTAACTGAGACCAACAGATCCTCCAAACTTATTCTGAGACCAGGAAAAGTAGGCTTCAGGAGATCCAGATTTCTTTAGAAAGGCACTTACCTGTAAACCTACATTTTTCCAGGGAGTCTCTGGGTTGATGTCATCTGTTTACAGAGGGGTCCATTAGTAGCCCCTGTTGCTTGACATCTCTTTAGAGCCTGACTGCTCCTCACTGCAGGAGCAGGGAGGGCTACTGGGAAAGAGCATCCGTGGACTGGTGGGAGAGCCCTGTAATGCTGGGAGCAGTGGATGATGGAGCTGGGGTGACTTCTCTGCCCAGGAAGAAGGCGTGCAGCGGGCCCGGGAGGAGGAGGAGAAACGCAAGGAAGTGACCTCGCACTTCCAGGTGACGCTGAGCGACATCCAGCTGCAGATGGAGCAGCACAGCGAGCGCAATTCCAAGCTGCGCCAGGAGAACGTGGAGCTGGCTGAGAGGCTCCGGAAGCTGATAGAGCAGTACGAGCTGCGCGAGGAGGTGAGGGTCGCCCGGGGACGGAGGGGTCTGGGCGGCGCCAGCACCAGGCAGCACTTTCCAGGCTTTACCCTCCGCCCGTTCTCCCTTCTTAGCCTTGGAGGGATCTAGAGGAGGAACTGAGGTGATGAGAGGAATGTTGCTTGTGACCACACAGCTGGATCCACAGTGCCCTGTCCTGAACTGTAGGGCCAGGTGTCTTTCGGAATGAAACTGTCCACGTTCTGGACTGGAGTTACACTCATGGGTAACTCCCAGCAGGGATTTTGTCGCACCCCAGCAGGGATTTGTGGCAGCACCCCAAATTAGACACGTTAATGCTTATGTAGTTAAACTTGTGAGTATTCTCACCTAGGTTTATAATTAGCCCTACAGTGATATGGGTCAAGTTTTTCTGCCTACTTAAGGCAGTTTCAGTTTTCAGAGTATTTTAGAATTTGGAATCACAGGGTAGGAGCTGGAACTGTGTTCAGTGATCGACTCTGGGGGCTGTGCCCTCCAATTACTTGCTGCTTTGCTGCCCCTGCCACCTGAGAGGGCAGGGCGTCACTCCCTTGACAGGTGTTGACTGCTTTCCCAGACACTCAAATCCCTTTCTTTGGGTCCCTGCACACTGTCTCGGCCCTTGTGGGCCAAAGGAAGGGCCCCTCTTCCTCTTCCCTCTCCTTTCCCCCTGGTACTCCCATTTACTAGGGAGTTGGGCTAAAAAAAGTACGGTTTCTCAGTCCAGTGGAGTAATGAGGCTGAAGGTTTGAGTGTGTCTGTTACTCGGCTTCCTGGGAGGTGATCTCATCCTGTGCTCATGCCAGACTGACTCAGTAGGAAAGAAACAAGGTGAGGTTGGGAAGTAGACCTTCCAGGGACTTGGGGCCCACAACCCATGGGACACATGGAGTCCAGCATGTCATACTGAAGTGGGGGACCGGGCAGTACCCTGGTCTCTGCATGTGGGGCATCCTGTAGCTTTTGGGCCTCCCCAAGAAAATCTCCTAACAGATGGAAATCACATACCCGCCCCCTACAATGCTTTCCTGCAGCACATTGACAAAGTCTTCAAACACAAGGACCTGCAGCAGCAGCTGGTGGACGCCAAGCTCCAGCAGGCCCAGGAGATGCTGAAGGAGGCAGAGGAGAGGCACCAGCGGGAGAAGGATTTTGTGAGGCTCAGGCCCCAGGGGTGGGGGTTCTGGGAGGAGGTGGGTTGGGTTCTGGCTCAGCTCACAGTTAGATGTGCCCGGGAGAGGTTGTTGTCTGGTTAGGCCAGGGCACTGCTACCTCAGAAACCATCTGAGAGCAGGAAGCCTCAGGGGGTCATGGTGCATATGGCTAAAACAGTCCAGATGCGGCCTCTAGGGGCTTCTGATGGAATCTGGGGTCCTGTCTCGGAAATAGCTCCTCAAAGAGGCTGTGGAGTCCCAGAGGATGTGCGAGCTGATGAAGCAGCAGGAGACCCACCTGAAACAGCAGGTAAGACTGTGTAGCCTCCCCCTGTGCCTCCATGGTCCCCAGGTTGAGCCCCATCCAGGGGGAGGGAAGTGGAACCCTCATTCTAGGCCCACCCTGACTCCTGTGTGACCTTGCCAAGCCTTTGTTCTCTCTGGACCTGGCTGGCACCTGTGTGGTGGTGATCAGGTGGGAGGGCAAGCTAGAAGGAGTTGTTCCTGGTCCAAAGTGTTACATTCCTTTTGAGGACTCGGAGACAGAACAGGTGATTATAATTATGTAAATTAGACTTCATTCTGGAAGAAGAGTTTGAAAAGGAACATTACAAGAAATATATAAATCATCCCCAGTCCTACTTTTTAGGCTTAACATGTTAGATTCTATCCTTCCAAATAGATGGGGGTTTTTTTGTTTGGTTTCAGGAACACTGGTATCTCAACAGAATTGTTGGGTCAGGGGGCTAAGGGTGGGTTTGAGTGTGTTGACCAGAAGTGCCCTCCAGAAAAACCCAGTCTTACTTGTGGGCTTCTCTCTCACCCAGCTTGCCCTGTACACTGAGAAGTTTGAGGAGTTCCAGAACACTCTTTCCAAAAGCAGTGAGGTGTTCACCACATTCAAACAGGAGATGGAAAAGGTAACTGTGGTGCAGATTGGGGGTGGCTCTAGGGGTGCAAGCAGCTTCATTCTGAATTGAACACTAAGCCTGCCTTCAGGAAGCCCCCATCCCTGGAGTGCTTCTTGTGGCACTGTTTACAGTAATATGTGATTGATACCATAGCGGGATAAGAGTGAGCCGTATTTACCTGGATACACCTAGGGTGGCTCAGAAAACACTGATCTCCCCCACTTGGGATGGTTTCCCACCTTGGAGACACAGAAGCACAAATCGCCTGACCCCCTGATCATTTCCTTATATGTGTCACATAACCCAGATGACTAAGAAGATCAAGAAGCTGGAAAAAGAGACCACCATGTACCGGTCCCGGTGGGAGAGCAGCAACAAGGCCCTGCTTGAGATGGCCGAGGAGGTGGGCTGAGTACGGTGTACAGCCGGGCTGGGGGGGTATGAAATTCTTGGCCCTTTCCTGTACTTTCTACCAAGAAGGATGCAGTGAGCCCCGAGTGGAGCTGGGATTCATGCGCATGTCTGTCCAAGTCCAGAGGCACCAGCCGTCTCCTCAAGGGAGATAGTGAGCTTAGTGATGGGTCTGTAGTGGAAGCAAAGAGCAAATGGAAGAAAGGGGGAAACAGCAGAGAAAGCAAGGGGTGCCGACGTGTGTGCAGCTGGCGTGCAGAGCTGTGCAGATAATTTGATTTTGTGGCTTGAAAGGAAGGAGAAGAAAATAATTGATGGCGAGGCTGCTGTGCGCCAGACCCTGCTGTGTGTGTGGATGCCCCAGCTCATTAAGCTCTGTCAAGATCTGTGAGGTGATGTTAGTAGTCCAGGCTAACTGATAAGGCAACAGACTCAAAAGCCAAGCACTTGCTAAGGCCTTCTGGTGAATAAACAGAGGAATCTATCACTTCCAAGCCATGCCCCTTCTCTATACCACTCCTGTCTCCAGCTGGCAGCCATGTCTCAGCATAAACCAGGACTGTTTACTCAAAAGGGGCCAGCTTTTGACTCTGGCCAGTTTCTAGCATTGTTAAAATGTGAATGGTGAATGATTTGTACCAAGTGGCAGTGGGTGGGCGGTTGATGACGTGGAACTGAAGGCCCCAATTTCTCTCCCTAGAAAACACTCCGGGACAAAGAGCTGGAGGGCCTGCAGGTGAAAATCCAGCGGCTGGAGAAGCTGTGCCGAGCGCTGCAGTCAGAGCGCAATGACCTGAACAAGAGGGTGCAGGACCTGAGTGCTGGCGGCCAGGCTCCCCTCACTGACAGTGGCCCTGAGCGAAGGGCGGAGGCTGCCAACGCCTCTAAGGAACAGGGTGGCGAGGGGCCCAGGGTTCAAACACCAAGCTCCCCAAGGGCCACAGAAGCTCCTTGCTGCCCCGGAGCACTGAGCACAGACCCTTCAGGCCAAACGGGGCCCCAGGAACCCACCTCCATCACCGCCTAGGGTGCCCATGCCAGGGGGCGCTCTGGGAAGGGAGCGAGCCACTCAGCCAGGCCCAGCCTGTGCGAGGCTCCCACCACTGAGGCCCAGGGTGCTCTGACCTGGCTGACATCTGACTGCAGTTTTGGATTTTATGGGTCAGTTCTGCATACATACGGCATATGTGCAAGGCCTCATACATTTATATCTGTAAGTGTAAAACGGGCTTGCATCACAGGTGGGGGTGTGTACACATCAAGTCAGGGGCTCTTCTGTGAGCTGAAGCGTCTTAAAGGGGAGCTGCCGTCACAGTAAGGACAAGTGTCTTGAGCTTTTCCCTGCCTGATGTGAGGCTCACCCCTCCCTCCCTGCCCTTCAGAGCTCATGACAGGTGACACACCCAGGCCATGACTGTGTTTCTCCTGTTAGCGGGACTTGGGCAGCTCCAGCTCTCCAGCTCCCCTGGAAGCTCCTTTGCTTCCCTTGACCTGGAAAAGGGGTCTCCAGGCAGAGCGTTGACAGAGCACTTGGAGCTGGTGATCAGACTGCTTCCCTGCCTAGGACAAGGGACCTGGAGCATGCTCTGTGCAAGGTGACGTGCTGGTAGGGAGCCCTCAGGTGCCACTTCCCCTGCGTACTGGTGGTGCCAGGACCAGGCCAATGATGCTTCGCAGTAGCCTTATCATTCACAGGTGCCTCTAGCCTGCACAAATGATGGACAAGAGATCACCCAAAGGATTCTTGCTGAAGGTTTGGGGTTTTGCTTCCTTTGTGTTTGTTTTGCACATGGCAGTGTTTGTATTGAGGATCTTCTGAGGAGGAAGGGGTGCCTAGCGGTGGTGCCTGGGCTCCTGGCCTGTAGCGCCCCACCCACCTCAGCACCCTGCCTGGCACCTTGGCCACATTGGTGCTTAGGTTTCCTGCTTGATGATGCCAGATTATTTATAGTGAGAGAAAGGCAAGGGTCCCCATGGCTTTGCCACAAGCTTACTGGTGGCTTCAGTCCTGGGTGGCCACTGCAGATGCCATCACCGCTGTCTCCATGTGGCAGATGGCTGTGGGCCCTGGGTCCAACTGTTCCCTGGGCTTGATGAGTCTGCTTCATATATCCATGCCCACAATGTGCATTCTTTTTTGAGATTTGCCCTGATTTTGTTACCCACGTAATAAGAGCTGAGATATGCCCTCCTTGACATCCTATTTGTTCCTGTGTGAGAGCCCCCAGGTCTTGTCCAACAGCTAACGGATAAGAATGAGACTCGGCCATTGGCTGAGCCCCAGAAGTCCGCAGAATGGCTACAGATAGTTGTGTCTGTTTCTTCTCTACCCCGACTCCCACCCCTCACACATGCTACGCTGTGCTCTGAAACACCTACTGTTTGCAAACTTGCCAGAGCATTAGCCAGTTTTTGTACAAAGCACTTCTGGGACAGCCGAATGTATGAGTCTTGCATCAGGAAGCAGGGGTGCGCTGGGCCTGGGGTGCCCTAACCCCATCTCCAGCTGGGCCTCAGCTTCACTGTAGCTGTGGAAGCCATAGACCAGGATGGATTAAGTGGATGAGTTTTTGCTTCTTACTGTATTTCCTTTGAAGTTAGTTCATTGTCTTCATCATCTTCCACAAACAGCCCACTCTTAACAGCTCTTAAATCCCTCAGGTGATAAGGTTCATAAAGAGTGTGGAGTACTCCTGAGTTATGTTAGGACTTAAACCAGATGGCACATGAATGACACACCGTTTCCCCTCTTCATCCATGGGTGGTGCCGCTAATCTTCTGAATATTTCCTGCTATGTTCCTGGTATACCCTCATTTCTCAAGATTCCCCTAGCAGCCAGTGCGAGTGTTGAGACCTATTTGCCATCTTTGGCTGAGATCCTGCTCTGCTGAGGAACAGAAGAGCTGCCAACAGGGTTTGCTGGGCTAAGGAAGCACGGGAAGAGGCAGAAGTTTCTGTGTGCCCCCTTCAAAGAGCAGGGAGGCCTGCAGTGGCCCACAGGATCACCTGCCCCACTTCAGCTACCTCTTAAAGCCTATAGTGTTGGCAGGGGGGGAACTGCCAGAGCCCAGAATGGTGTGGCAAGTTACAGTCTTCAGAAGCCAAGAATAGCTGCTTGGTGAGCAAGGTGGCCCCAGCCGTGCAGAGTAGAAGCTCTGCTCTCAGCCCAGCCGTCCGTCTGTAGCCATCCAGGCCAGGCTGTATGTGGGGGCCCATTCTCTCCGTTGACCAAATCTTTTTAGTCACTACAGCTGCTCTGCTTGCTCTGCTTTCCAAAGTCAGCCCAGGTTCCTGGATGCTGCCCACACCAGCCAGGGTCCTGGGCCAGATGCAGAGGTGGCCTAGCCATGAATGAAAGCCAGTTCCTTTCTCACTGGGGCAGGTCTCATGCCCATGACCTCAGTATTTGGACCAAGAGCTGTGTTGGTTTCTTAGGTTGCTAGCTTTTCCTCTAGGGGACCACGGCAGGTGAGGCTCTGCTGACAGTAATTTGGGTTCAGGGTCTTGTCCAGCTGAGAGCTTCGTGTCCACCAGCTTCTGAGAGGTGGCAGCAGCACTTTTTAAAAGGTTTTCCATGAGGTTTTTGGACCATGGGCTGCGCTCAGGCACTTTCTATGAGAGAATGTTAGGTCTGTGAAGGATGGTTATTTCCCCACCCTGGGGTCTCTGGCGGGGGCCCAAGCCTGCTGAGGTGATTCTCCGGCTGCTCCTCCAGCCCTCCCACCTCGCAGAGCACAGAGGAGGTCACCCTAGGGACAGCCAGGCACCTGCCTGGGGGAGGGGTGCTGCCTTCTGTCCCTATAACTGCTTCCCTTATGGCCCAGCCTGGCCGTCCAGATTTGTTTGAAGCTGTGCCGACAGCTTGTCTCCTTTTGGTATTCACAACAGCCAGGGACTTGATGTATTTTAAAACCATGTTAAATAAAGAGTCTGTTGCCTTACTTTTTCTCTTCCAACCTTCGTGGTCCTTTGCTGCTTCTAGATCCATCCAGCCATCAGTGATGTGTCCAGGTCTGTGACATCTCTGGTTCTGCCCTGGTATCATGCACCTTCCAGGGTGCCCTCCTGCCTTCTAGCAGTCACCGCAGGCTTAGGACACTAGCAGATTCTCTTCAACTGCCTGAGCAGGGCCCTTGGCAAAGTTGGCATGATACTCATCAGATATATATGATTTTTTCCCATCAAAACTTGTCCCTGGCCTCTGAGAGTTCATGGGCTAGTGAGGGGAAAAGGTGCTTTTAGATACAGAAAAGTTGGTTGTGCTGTGGGAGCAGAGAAGAGGTCCTGTTCCTTCACCGAGGGGATAGAGTTGGATCCCAGAAGAGCCTTGGGACCCAAAAGGCAAGTGGAAGCCCGACATTTAGTGAGGAAGTGGTTGATTTGGCAAAGCTGGTGCACTGAAGGGTAGTGGGAGGAAATGAGACCAGCCAAACCACCATGAGCTCCTGTGCCAGGCTAAGGACTCTGGGCTAGGTCTAGAGAGAAGGAACCACTGAAGTTTAAATACGAATCAGTCAAGTCTATGAGGAAGGCCCAAAGCGAGTAGACTAGAGTTTGGCATAGGCCAACTAGAGGAGCCCAAATTAAGGGTAGTGGATGCTGTCGCCATCGCCACTGGGCCTGTCCACCGTGGGTTGTATCGCACTGGCCCACCCAAGAGAATACACAGGAACCTCCAGGTCCCTTTGATTTCATGCTTTCCATTCCAAGACCAGAAGCTGCACTTAATGCTTATGAATGGGTGTGTTTCTTACTCCTGTTCACCTACCCGAGGCGAGGTGTAAAAGTTGAGACTCCTGTAAGGGAGACAACTTACTGGTACCTCACCAGCATCCTGTTCACCTGGGCTGGTCTGGCCCAAAGGATTACATATGAATAACCGCCACACGGCTGAGATAAGTGTCCTTCCCTCCAGGCTTCCACAGGCTTATGTGTCCACACTGATTGTTGAAGAAGTCTTAATGTCTTCCCTCCTGGAGCAGTCTAGATGTTAGAAGCACCTGGGAAAGCGCCCCAATGAGGTGCCTTTGGGAAGCGTGCCCACCCTCTGGAACTCAGTGAGGCCCAGGCCCAAGAAAGATGCTCCTGCTGGGGGGTGGGAGGGGTGCGTTGGTAGTGTGCTGGCCCTGGGGCAGTTATCTGAGACTGCAGGGCAGGCTCCTGTTGCATCAGATGCTTCTCAGGAGACCTGTGCTGGGAGCCTCTGACTGGTCTTTTAATAGCTGCCCCATTGATTTGGCCTCCTGGGGGCAGCACCAGCAGCGCTGGCTCAGCCTTCATCAGATACTCAGGTTTCCCTCCTGGGGACTGGTGTCAAGTGCTGGGTAATTGCACTGGTTTTACTCTGACCTGATGCTCCCCACACATTTCCCCTAGGCCTGGGCATGGGGAGAGGGTAGGCTTGGTCTTGTCATTTCATGAATGGCTGAATACACCCCCATCGCCTACCAGAATGGGTGCTCTGGACGGAGTGGTATTACCCTCAAAAGAATATTGTTGACTTTTAGTAAAACGGGACAATGATTACCTTCCTTCAGGATTCTTAAAAGGATACATAAAATGCATAATAGGGGGCCTGGACTCACAAAGATGGTTGTCTTCTCTTGCAGTTTCTTTCTGCTGCTGCTTTTTTTCAGTTACTCAGTTGTGTCCAACTCAAGACTCCATGGACTGCAGCATGCCAGGCAACCATGTCCTTCACCAGCTCCCAGAGCTTGCTCAAATTCCTGTCCATTGAGTCAGTGATGCCATCCAACCATTTCATCCTCTGTCATCCCCTTCTTCTCCTACATCAGGATCTTTTCCAATGAGTCAGTTCCTCCCATCAGGTGGCCAATATTGGAGCTTCAGCTTCAGTACTTCCAATGAATGCTCAGGATTGATTTCCTTTAGGACTGACAGGTTTCTCCTTGCAGTCCAGTTCAGTTCAGTCGCTCAATCGTGTCCGACTCTGCAACCCCATGAATCGCAGCACGCCAGGCCTTCCTATCCATCACCAACTCCCAGAGTTCACTCAAACTCATGTCCTTCGAGTCAGTAATGCCATCCAGCCATCTCATCCTCTGTTGTCCCCTTCTCCTCCTGCCCCCAATCCCTCCTAGCATCAAGATCTTTTCCAATGAGTCAACTCTTCGCATGAGGTGGCCAAAGTATTGGAGTTTCAGCTTCGACATCAGTCCTTCCAGTGAACACCTAGGACTGATCTCCTTTAGGATGGACTGGTTGGATCTCCTTGCAGTCCAAGGGACTCTCAAAAGTCTTCTGTAACACATTCAAAAGCATCAGTTCTTCAATGCTCAGCCTTCTTTATAGTTCAACTTTCACATCCATACATGACTGTTGGAAAAACCATAGCTTTGATTAGACAGACCTCTGTCGGCAAAGCACTATCTCTGCTTTTTAATATGCCTTCTAGATTTGTCATAGCTTTTCTTCCAAGGAGCAAGTGTCTTTCAATTTCATGGCTGAAGTTACCATCTGCAGTGATTTTGGAGCCCAAGAAAATAAAGTCTGTAGCTGTTTCCATTTCCATTGTTTCCCCATCTATTTGCCATGAAGTGATGGGACTAGATGCCATGATCTTTGTTTTTTGGATGTTGAGTCTTAAACCAACTTTTTCAGCCTCACTCTTTCACCTTCATCAAGAGGCTCTTTAGTTCCTCTTTGCTTTCTGCCATTAGGGTGATGTCATCTGCATATCTGAAGTTATTGATATTTCTCCCCTGGCAATCTTGATTCCAGCTTGTGCTTCATCCAGCCCAGCATTTTGCGTGATGTATTCTGCATGTAAGTTAAATAAGCAGGATGACAATATACAGTCTTGACATACTCCTTTCCCAATGTGGAACCAGTCTGTTGTTCCATGTCCGGTTCTAATTGTTGCTTCTTGTCTTGATCTGAATACAGGTTTCTAAGGAGGCAGGTCAAGGTGGTCTGATATTCCCATCTCTTTAAGAATTTTCCAGTTTGTTGTGATCCACACAGTCAAAGGCTTTGGCGTAGTCAATGAAGCCCAAGTAGATGTTTTTCTGAAACTCTCTTGCTTTTTCTAGGATCCAGTGGTTGTTGGCAATTTGATCTCTGGTTTCTCTGCCTTTTTGTAAATCCAGCTTGAACATCTGAAAGCTCTTGGTTCACAAACTGTTGAAACCTAGCTTGAAGAATTTTGAGCATTACTTTGGTAGCGTGTGAGATGAGTTCAACTGTGCAGTAGTTTGAACATTCTTTGGCATGGCCTTTCTTTGGGATTGGAATGAAAACTGACTTTTTCCAGTCCTGTGGTCACTGACGAGTTTTCCAAATTCACTGTCATATTGAGTGCAGCACTTTAACAGCATCATCTTTTATGTATTTTATATGAATATATATATGCATTCATTCATTATCTCCCAGCTCCCCACCTCTTTCTCTCCTCCATTTCTGACAAAGCTTCCACCATTTTGCAAGGTACTGTAGCTTCTCTCTTAAACTGATAGGCAGTGAAAGGGTTTTTTGGATTGTCCCCACATAACCAATATCAGCACCTTAATTCAAACGGTGATGTGAAGTCGAGTGAAAGGGCCAACTCAGTACACGTGGAGATGCTCCTCCCATCTTACTCCATCCACTCTATAAAAGGTCAGTTTCTCTTTAAATGCAAATTACCTACTTCGAGCTCAGCTTCCACCCATTCGTTTCCCTAGTTGGAGAGAGCTGAGGGCGGAGGGAACCGGCACGGAAGCATCACTCCAGACCCTAAATCTTCAGGTTAGTTTCCCCCTTGCGTGTGGCTGCAGAGGCGGAATGACGCTGATCTCTCGCTCCATTTCGGATCCTGGCTCCCGAGCTGAGCGATCTTTTTGGCAAGCGACTTTAGAGACTGATTGTGGAAAATGGATCCCAGGTCGCCACCACGCATTCCTAGGGAGCTGGGGCTCCCGCTGTAATTCTCTCGCACCTCTAATTGGACTAAGCTGCTGCTGGGCCGGGCATTTGACGCGCTTGTTTCCCCGGCACCACACCCCCAGTGCCAGCCGGCTTCGTGCCGATTTAAATGCTTATGCCCCAGGCGCCACCCCAGAGTGCGGAGTTGGGCTTGGTGGTGGAACCTGGGAGTAAGCAGCTTGGGGAAACCCCGTAAAGGGCCTCCAGACCTCAGGCCGAGGAACCTCCGCGGACCTGAAAGCCGAGGGGGCAGGCCGAGAGGGAGGCCGAGCGTGCGAGCTTCAGCGCAGCCTTTGTTGGAGGCCCAGCCTGCCGGCTGCCCTGCCGTACCACCCGGCCCTCTCTGACTACAGCTGCAGCCAAGAGGGGACTTCCCGACTGGGGAAGGTGAAGCAGCTGGAAGTCTGTCCCAGGGAACTAACGGGAGTCTCCTGGTGTTTACCGTTGGAGGTGGGGTGGAAGAGAAAGGATGCCAAGTGCGGGGACTGAGCCCTGCCAGCTCAACCACTGATGCCCATCCTCTAGGGGTCCGACATGGGGTCTTCCCAGGTGATGCCATGCACGTTTTGATCCCCTTCCATGCCGAGGTTTGTCAGGGTCTGTCCAGGCAGTTGCTCAATAGAACCGGAGTCTTTAACACCCCTAATCCCCAGCTGGGCTCCTGACAGCTCACATCCACCCTGACCCCCCCTACATTTCCTCCGCCGGCTCCACCCCCTCTGCTACAGGGACAGGAAACCCCGGGAGCAGCTGCAGCCTGAGAATAGAGAATAGCGTCTGGTCCAGTCCTTTCAGGCAAGACCTAGGTTTCAGGCTAAGGCTCGAGTGATCTCAGCAGTAGGTGCTGGCACCTAGCTTTGCCCATACTGGAGGGATGAGGGGACAGTTAGAAGGTCCTGGGGCCATCCTTTGCAGTTCTTAGGGATAGGTGGATGGAGGGATGGCTTTGCCCACACCACCGTGGGGCTGCCTCCCTCCCAGGGCCTGAGGCCTAGCCAGCATCCAATGGAGGACAAGAAGAAGAAAAGGAGTCCCAAGCCCTGTTTGACCCAGCCAGCCCAGCCCCCAGGCACACTACGCAGGGTCCCAGTGCCCACAAGCCACAGTGGCACCTTGGCCCTGGGACTCCCTCATCTGCCATCCCCCAAACAGCGGACCAAGTTCAAGAGGTAGGTACGGATGGGAAGCAGGGCAAGGAGGGAGGGACCCTAACTCTGGCCTGAGCCCTGTGGGCAGCAAGGTAAAGGGGGGTTTAGCCTATAATTACTAAGCAGGAAGCCATGCCTTCCCTGGGCTCCCCCTCCCTCCACTGGCCCCTGAGAATTCAGACCTAGTCCCTACTTTCAGGTGTGTTGGGAAAAGACCAGGTGGGTCACAGGGATCACCCAGTGTGATGATGCGCCTCAGAGCAGGGAGTGTACAGACTTCTCAAAGTGAGTCAGAGAAGGCTACTGGGCACACTGGAGACAGAGACTGTTCTAAGCGGAGGGGCCTGCCTGGCAGAAGTATGGAAGGAAAATATTGCCTGCAAGGTTCCAGGGATCACAAAGTGGTTTGGTGGTCCCAGAGTGTCATGGGGCAGGAAATGGTGAGGGGATACTCAAGTAAACAATTTGAGTTCCCCACTTCATTTGTTTAATGACTGAAAACTTGCCTCCTACCCTACCTTGCCTGTCTACCCTAGAGTATAAACACACATTCCTCCTCTGATTACTATGTTTCCCTGTGCCTTTGGCACCACCTGCCTAAGAGGCATGTTTGGACACAGCCAAGTGAGCGTAGCTGAAGCTCAGGGCTGGAACAGGAACAGTAGGAAGTGCAGTTGGAGAGGCATGAAGGCCAAGCTGGGAAGGTCGTTCAGTGTTCTCCTGTGGGCAATGGAAGATTCAAAAAATGGTTTTTATATACAAGAGGGGCAGAAAAATGTTTTTGGAAGTGGTAAAATGGCTCTCACGGCAATAAGGAAGTAACTGTCCCCAAATTCACTGAGGACCAGTAAGGCCAAGTGATCACAGGAGGATTGAGTGAGGAGTCAGACAGGAACCCAAGAGCCCTGCTCCAGGCGTGGTTCTTGCTGTACCACTGGAAGAAAATGACTTCTTCTGACCTCTCACCCTCACCTCTCTTCATCCACTTGCTTCCCTTAAAGCATCCTAGTGCTCCAGACAGGGTCAGAAGACAAACGTCCACTTATGTTGATGGGTGGACAGAAAGACCAATTAGTGCATAGACAGATGGCACAAAAGACCTGAGGTACCTGGCTTCCCCCACCCTGTGACCATGGCCACGCCCACTCACCCAGGGTAGGCAAGGAGAATGCCGCCCCATGCTGGCAGGAGGTGCAGGCGGCTCTGCAGGCACACCCCTGCAGCACTCTTTCCTGACGGAGGTGACCGATGTCTATGAAATGGAAGGGGGGCTGCTGAACCTGCTCAACGACTTCCACTCAGGCCGGCTGCAGGCCTTCGGTGAGTCCTGGGGGTGGGGCTGGAGGGCTGGGTCTCTGGGGGCCCAGGCTGGGACCACGGTCCCAAGCGTGCTCCCAGAGCTGACAGGTGCTGTCCAGGGAAGGAATGCTCCTTCGAGCAGCTGGAGCACGTGCGGGAGATGCAGGAGAAGCTGGCCCGGCTGCACTTCAGCCTAGACGTGTGTGGAGAGGAGGAGGAGGAGGAGGAAGAGGAGGACGGGGTGACTGACGGGCTGCCTGAGGAGCAGAAGAAAACGATGGCTGACCGAAACCTGGACCAGCTGCTTAGCAATGTGGGTCAGGGCTGGGGGCTTCAGTTCCTGAAGGCTCCAGGGGGTGGGAGGGTGCATGCTTCCGAGACCATTCCTGGCCCCTAGGTGAAAAACTGGGGGTGTGTGGAGGCAAAGGCTCTGGACCTCTCAATGCCCACCAGAAGATGAGCCCCAGAACATCCAGAGTTTGGCCTGGTGCCCCTCCTTACAGAAACCCCCCTTTCTTTTCCGTTGACAGCTGGAAGATCTTAGTAATTCTATGTATCCTTTCTAGGGAACTTGACAGTGGGTGTCCTCCACTCCCAGATATAAAATCAGCTTCCACCTCCCCACCACCCTGCAGGAATATTTACAGATAACCAACGTCCTCACACCTTTCAGTCCTACAGAATTAGCCCCAAACTCCCCCTACCCTGGTAGAGGTGCAGAAAGAATTCCCCACATGTTAAGTGAAAGAATAGTGGTTGCAGGAAATATGTTCTACGTACTTACCAAAATATTTTTAGACACTTTAGCTTACACCAATCTATGACAAAGCTTTTCCGATGTCTCCCTGTTCTTTCGGCACTGAACAATCATTTTTACTGATCAGATTGTCTCCATCTAGTCCTAAGAGAAGTAGTGCACACACACTCGCATGATCTAAACCAAAAGCGAAGTGGGTAAGGCACCTGGCAAGAGGGGCCAGCAAGGGGAGCAACCCTAGATCACGGACCACCCCAGAGTCCCTGACCCCCGCCCCTATGCACAGTTGGGGAAACTAAGCCTGTGCAGGCTGGGACAATAGCGCTGGAAGGACCTGGGGTCCAGAGCATCACAGTCCTTGACCCGCACAGACAGAAGCTGCACCTGGCCGAGAACGCCGAGCCCGAGGAGCCGTCAGCTGTGTAGGTGTTAAGACCAGGCCTTGACTGTCCCTTCTCATTTCCTTCAAACTGTGACTTTTCTACGGACTCGAGTGTGTGTTTCGCGGCCCCCCCAGGTGCTATGGGAGAGGGGGCCACTGAATGGAATTAAACTAGAAGGAAAGAAAGCGGTGTGTGTCTTCTCTCACTGCACCTTTTACTCAGCAGGGGCGCCCGGGCCCCTGCTCTCGCAGGGACCACCCTGCGCAACACTTTTCCACCCTGCGCAACACTTTTCTGGTTTGGGAGGTCCCGCTCGGGCGGTTAGATTCCCCGGAGCTGCTCGGGTGTGTGGGAACAGCACCGCCTCTCGCCGGGTCCTGGCTGGAGCCCAAAGGAGGCCGAGGAGACGGCGGGGCGGGGCCTGAGGCCATCGGCCAGCGGCGCAGGCCGGTGACGCACTGCGCAGGCGCCCGGCGGGTCAGTTCGCGCCCGGATGGAGCAGGAGCGGTTGGTTCAGAAGGTGACGGCGCTGCAGGTGCGGGGCGGGAGGCTTGCCTGTGATTTCCCCCTAGGGTTCTCGAACTGGGTGGGACCTATGGACCAGATGAGGCTCTCACGTCTAGTAACCTGCCCGCGTGCCCACGTCCGAAGCTACCGACCCACACCACCGGCCTGAAGAATGTGGAGACCCCACTCCAGTACTCTTGCCTGGAAAATCCAGTGGACGGAGGAGCCTGGTAGGCTGCAGTCCATGGGGCTGCTAAGAGTCGGACCTACTGAAGCGACTTAGCAGCAGCAGCACGGATCCTCCCGAGGCTCCCCACCCCCTACTGCCACCACAAGCTCTTACGCATCAGGGAAAAGGTGGGAAGGGCCTTAAGTCGAAGAATTGTGCTGGACGCAGCCCAGCACACTCCCTCGAACCCCCAGAGACTCCTTTCCCCGGGGCCAGGTCCCCTCTTGCAGTCACATGACCTCTCCAGGAGCATTTCCCAAGATATCCCCATGTTGCAGTGATAAGGGTTTTCTCTCCCCTCGTTGTCCACACCAGGCCTGCATCCGGGGCTTCTTGGTCCGACGCCAGTTCCAGAGTCTTCGAGGTGAATATGAAGCTATTGTAGGAGAGATCGAGGGTGATCTGGGCACGCTTCAGTGGACTGAGGGCTGGATTCCCAGGCCCCGATTTCTCCCAAAGGTACTACACACCCTAGAGGTAAAATGGGCAAGGGCATTTCACATTACCTGCTGACAAGTGTTCCTCAGTGGAAAAGGGAGCAGACTCACCTCCTCACACCCCAGTCCTTAGTCCTCATCAGTTGGTATGCTAAATCAGAATGTCTGGATCCTTGGAGGGTTTAGCCTCAGGGCTTCACACCTTTGGTTTCTCAGAAGGCAAAATCCTGTCAGACCTGGAAAGCCGCTGGAGAGAGGGCACCAAATCCAGAGCAGGAACTATGGAGCCGCTTCACACATAAAGAGACTGAGAAAGAGACCATCCAGGAGGATATGATACTGAAGAAGTCAGGAGAGAGCTTCACAAACGCCAGCAGTCTTCCCTGCAGAGATGCCAGTGCCTGGCTTCAGGATGAGCAGAGCAGAAGGACCAGGAAACCAAGCCAAGAGACCGGAGACGTGTCAAGGATGAAAAACCCAGGTACACCTCTACCTAGATCAGGGCAAGCCTCTGCCCTCTGGGCCTAAGCGTTCTCATCTGAAAAGTGAAAAGCTTGTGCTAGATAAGCTGCATCCCTTTCTTTCCTCCTTCTGGTTGGGGGCGACTTATGGATGTGTAGGGGAAGGTGCTAGGGTCTGAGGACTAGGCCAGTGCCCAGTGCCCGTCCCCTCAAGGCTTTCTCCCTTTGTTCTCCTTCACAGAAGCGGCAGGTCCAGGACTGTCCCACAGCCAGACTGAGCTCCAGGAGCTCCAGAACCACCGCAGCCACTTGGCCATGGAGCTGCTGTGGCTACAACAGGCCATCAATAGCCGTAAGGAGGTAGGCACTAATTTGGAGCCTTTTTTTTTGGCACATTTAGAGCCAAGAGTGGTGGTGAGGGAAAAGCCTCCTGCCAGGTCCAAGCAGACCTGCCTGGTACAGTGTCTCTTTTTTTCTCTAACAGTACCTAGTTCTCAAACAAACACTGAGACGCCCAGAAGTGAACCAGAACAGACATGAGCCCAGCTTGTGCCAAGATCATGGGGGACAGAGCTGTGAAAAAGCTGGATCACAACCAGGCCCACCACTGGAAGACCAGCCCTACAGAGGCAGGACCCCTGGAGAGCCAGGCCATGTGGATGCCTCCTGCTGGAGGATTAGATCACAACCCCACAAATTCCCAGAAAGACTGTCCACTCCAGATAAAACAACTGCTGGGGCCAAGTACAGGGACCCATCCTACAGATGGCCTGGGCCACAGCTGCCTACAACATCGGAATACCAGGCCACAGGGAAGAGGCTCATCAAAGAGCTGGACTGTGGAGAAGAGATCTCTGGAGAGACCTGCCTGCAGCTGACAACACTTCTAGAGGATGAAAGCCACCAAGAGCTCAAATCTAAGGCCTCCTGTCCTGGAAAGGCCAGGACTCAGCTGCCCACACTCCATGAGGACCCAAACATTGAAGACAACTCTCCCAGGGGGCCATGCCAGAAAGAGCCTGATTGGCAAAGAGCTGTGCCACAAGAGTTGGGCGTCTCAGAGGACCATGTCACCTGGGATGGGTCTTTGGCAGAACATGGTGGCCTGGATCTCTGGAAGAATAAACCACCCAAGGGCCAGACCCCCATTGATAAAAGCTCCATAGATAGAACCTCCAGTGAACTAGCCATGAAGGATGGCAAAACCGGAGGACTGTACCATGTAGGTCAAGGCCACCTGAGAAACTGTCCACAAGGTCAGACCACACAGGAGAGGATCACTGGAGGGGCAGACAGTGGAAAACAGGACCAGCAGGCTAGACCCTGGGGAACCAGGGAGGACCAAGTTCCAAAAGGCGATGCTATGAAAGGGCAGTGAGGGAGACAGTACCTCATCCTAGCTCCCTAGTTCCAGTTGTACCTCCTGCCCCTGCCCCTGGGTATTGGTGGCTGGTGGGGCCAAGAGAAGCTGGAGCACAGAGCTGGCACCAGTAGAGGGAGAAGGTAGGAGGCTACTTTCATCCTCTGCCTGTGGCTCAACCCACAATTGGGGATAGGGAGCAACCTGGGCAAGTCAAGTTGGAGAATAAAGGTTGAGAATAAAGATGGAGAATAAAGGTTTTCGTGAGATTCTGAGCCTAGTTCTATTTATCTTCTGCCCCTGGTCAGGACAAGCTTCTGGGACCTCCTGTTCACTTCCCTCTGACATGGGGCATCCTCTCCAGAGCTGGCCAGGAGCCACAGCCCAGGAGCAGACTAGCATCCTTGGGGGAACATCCCCCCAAAGCTGTTGGGCTACAGTGGTGGGGAGGCTCTCAGAATCCCTGCCCTGACCCAGGACTGAACATCTGTGTTTCAGTGTGATCTCTGCCACTGCCTCTCTCACTGAGCCCTGGCTCTTCCTTCATACCTAAGGACCAGACCCACCCTACTCCTGTGAGGCCCCACCAAGAGCAGACTGGATGAGACCCTGAGTGTAGACGCATGCTCCTATGGAGGCTCTCCTGCCTTCCTGGGTGAAAAGGCAGGACTCCACCTCTGATTGGCGTTGCTCCCAACCCTGTCTTAGTTGCCTGGCAACAGCTCCGCGTCTCTAGCCAGGGACACACAATGGCCGGTGGCAGTCCAGCAGCCAAGAGGGTAGTGGTGTACCGAAACGGGGACCCCTTCTCCCCAGGCCGCCAGCTGGTGGTGACTCAACGCCACTCCCCACCCTGGAGACCTTCCTCTGTGAGGTGACGGCGGCTGTGCGGGCCCCAGTGGCCGTGCGCGCTCTCTACACCCCTCGTCATGGCCACCCTGTCACCGACCTGGCAGACCTGCAGAACGGAGGGCTGTATGTGGCTGCTGGTTTCGAACATTTCCACAAGCTCCCGTGAGTGGGCTGGGGGTGGTCAAAGAGCCTGGGGAGGGCGGTAATAGCAACAGCAACAGTCAGTACTGACCAAGTGGCTCACTCACTGGACATTAAGTCCTGTGAGGTGGGTGGTCTTATCTCCAGTCTTTGGAAGGGTGAATCACGATAGTCCTGAGCTGCCTAGGAGTAGACAACACAAGTGGCACCACTGTCCACGTCAAGAGTCTGACGCTGACGGTCATGCCTATCCAGGAGGACCAAACCATGGGAAGAACATTCTCATGCTAGCTGAGCCCCCTTTTCCAAAGGCTCTTCCTGATGGGATCCTTATCACCCCCATCACCACCACCTAAATCCATCCATTGGTATCCCGTGCTCTCCAGTAGGCTGGGATCACCCTTTACAGGGTGTGGCTGATCTTTCCAAGATGGGAGACTAGTTTCAGTGTCTGAGCTTCCAACTCAGATCTGGCTTCCAGGTCTTCCTCCATTCTCAGCTGAGAGGTTGCTTGCTGTAGCCTAAGGAGCCAGGAGTTGGGAGCTAGACAGACTTAGAATCTGGGCTTGGTCATTTCCATGTTACTTAGGGAGTGCTTGTTCTGTCTCATACAAAATGAGATGAAACCACATACCCCATGAAGAAGAACATCTCTCTGAGATACAGGAGTATTTAGACCTCTAATTATGTGGTTTGTGCCCTGGACTGGATGTGCAGCCTGATACATGCAGGGCCTAAGGCAGGTTCAAGTGTCAGCATCTGCTTCTGGACTGAGATGACTTGAGACTGTTTCATTGGGCAGGGAGACCTGGTGAGCTGGGCCCCAGCCCCGCCCTCTGGCAGCTGCTGGGCTGCTGAGGTCCCTGGCTCCCCAAGATGACCTGTGACCTCTCTGTCCTTTCAGCTATTTACCCCCTGGAGGGAAGGATCCAGGTGGGAAGAGCAGCAGATTGGCAGTGAGTCCTGGGGCAGGCCAGCCCCCAGCCCTCTGTTCTCCCCCTCCTCTGGGATGGCTCCCACTTTGGTCTGGGAGGTCAGGGGCCCAGAAGCAGCTGGATCTGCCGCTCTCCCCACCTACTCTGGAGCCAGCTGCTAGCCTTCCCAGGGTACAGGATTTCAAAATGCTGTTCCTTGCACCTTTTGCAACCTTTTATCTCCAGGCTGTGGTCCTCAGAGGAAAGACGACACTATAAAACAGAGGGATGGGAGGGGGTTAAGAATGTGACTTAGGTAGAAGCACCCTGTGGTAAAAGGTGTGACCGGTCCCACCCTCCTTACCCCTTCTTCCGCCCTAGTCTGGTTCCTTTCCCTCACCCTACCCACCTTAGACAGACCTACCCCTGACCAAAGGCCTCAATGCGTTCCTGACCTGGGGACCTGATGGGTTTCAGGGTCTTCCCGTGACTCGGCAGCTGTGTGATGGGGCCCCTGGACGGCAGCTACCTGCAGGTTCCCCCTGCTACATCCAGTGAGTGCCTGTGTCGGGGAGGCGGGGGCATAGATTTTTGTTTTAGTGAGGCCAAGGACAAGTAGGCAGATTTGTTCCAGGAACCCCTGGTGACTGGTGGGGATGGGTAAAGTCCAACATGCTTACTGGGTGAAGGGGGACCCACGCACTGGGTCTCAGACTGTCTTCTGGCCCCAGTGCCACCCTTCATCCTCTCACATGTAAGGAGTTCTGAGGACCGTTCCCCTTACCAGGCTGCTCTTTGTCCCAGTGTGTTCAGGAATGGGGACCTGTTAAGTCCTCCATTCAGCCTGAAGCTGTCCCGGGCCGCCAGCAAGGACTGGGAGCAGTGTTGAAGCTCCTGATGGAGAAGGTGAAATTACAGAGCGGGGTTGTGCGCAAGTGAGTCTGGGGACTGCGGAAACCCGAGTGTCCCCAAAGGGAGCCGCCCTACGGGTTCTGGCCTTCCTGGAGGATGAAAAAGGCCAAAGGGAAGCATGTTTCCCCAAAGTGGACTTCTTTCTGTGCCAGAGGGAGAAGCCCTTCCGGCCCAGCCCTTGGAGCCAGGGCGGAGCCTAGGGGACTAGCCCTGGTGCCCGGAGGACCACCAGCTGCCAGGCACCTTGGAAGAGCTGTGCCCACCCCCTCACAGTCTGCTGAATATCAACCCACTTGTTCATTGGCCCTTATGTTCACCTCTCTCCCAGGCTCTGCACCCTGGACGGGCTCCCACTGTCAGCAAGGGGGGCTCTGGTGAGCGGCCATTACTATGTGGCCGTTGGAGAGGATGAATTCAAGGCCCTCCCCTATCTGGAGCTGCTGGTGCCCAGTCCCTCACTGCCCAGGGGCTGCTGGTTTGTATATATGAGGGGGAGAGGTGGCAGGTTAGAGCAAAGGAAGCCACCCTGATTCCATGTCCTGCTCTGCCCCCTATAAGCCTTCTCTTTTTTCATTGCAGGCATCCCTCAGGTCCAAAGTCCAGGCCCCACAAGCAGGTGGTAGGTGACCCAGGGTGTTGTGGGGGGGCGGGAAAGAAGGAAGTGACTAGCTTCCCACTGAGGCTCTGACCTTATTGTACTGTATCCTCTCAATAATTTTGTGAAATAAAGATTGTTATTCCCATTTTCCAGAGGGGAGGCTGAAGTTCAGAGGAGTGAAGTGATTTGTTCCGGGTAACACAGTTACTGACAGCAGCCAGACCACAACCGGGTCTGAAAGCCAGCTTATCTGGGCTCTATGAAGATCTTCAGGGCTCTGAGCTGCTGGACCCGATGCCAGATCGGATGCTGGGAAAATCAGTATATCTGGCATCAGTTCAGTCCAGTTGCTCAGTCGTGTCCGACTCTTTGCGACCCCATGAATCGCAGCACGTCAGGCCTCCCTGTCCATCACCAACTCTTGGAGTTCACTCAGACTCACATTCATCGAGTCTGTGATGCCATCCAGCCATCTCATCCTCTGTCGTCCCCTTCTCCTCCTGCCCCCAACCCCTCCCAGCATCAGAGTCTTTTCCAATGAGTCAGCTCTTCACATGAGGTGGTCAAAGTACTGGAGTTTCAGCTTTAGCATCATTCCCTCCAAAGAAATCTCAGGGCTGATCTCCTTCAGAATGGACTGGTTGGATCTCCTTGCAGTCCAAGGGACTCTCCAGAGTCTTCTCCAACACCACAGTTCAAAAGCATCGATTCTTTAATGCTCAGCCTTCTTCATAGTCCAACTCTCACATCCATACATGACCACAGGAAAAACCATAGCCTTGACTAGACGGACCTTAGTCAGCAAAGTAATATCTCTGCTTTTGAATATGCTATCTAGGTTAGTCATAACTTTTCTTCCAAGAGTAAGTGTCTTTTAATTTCATGGCCGTAGCCGCCATCTGCAGTGATTTTGGAGCCCAGAAAAATAAAGTCTGACACTGTTTCCATTGTTTCCCCATCTATTTCCCATGAAGTGATGGGACCGGATGTCATGATCTTCATTTTCTGAATGTTGAGCTTTAAGCCAACCTTTTCCCTCTACTCTTTCACTTTCATCAAGAGGCTTTTTAGTTCCTCTTCACTTTCTTCCATAAGGGTGGTGTCATCTACATATCTGAGGTTATTGATATTTCTCCCAGCAATCTTGATTCCAGCTTGTGTTTCTTC
>SJYC01089101.1:0-24523 GCA_006408675.1 Madoqua kirkii
TAATTTCTCTGCTTTTGAATATGCTATCTAGGTTGGTCATAACTTTTCTTCCAAGGAGTAAGCGTCCTTTAATTTCATGGCTGCAATCACCATCTGCAGTGATTTTGGAGCCCCCAAAAATAAAGTCTGCCACTTGTTTCCACTGTTTCCCCATCTATTTCCCATGAAGTGATGGGACCGGATGTCATGATCTTCGTTTTCTGAATGTTGAGCATTTAACCAACTTTTTCACTCTCCTCTTTTACTTTCATCAAGAGGCTTTTTAGTTCCTCTTCACTTTCTTCCATAAGGGTGGTGTCATCTGCATATCTGAGGTTATTGATATTTCTCCCGGCAATCTTGATTCCAGCTTGTGTTTCTTCCAGTCCAGCGTTTCTCATGATGTACTCTGCATATAAGTTAAATATTGGAAAGGGGCATGGCAACCCATTTCAGTATTTTTGCCTGCAGAATATCCATGGACAGAGGAGCCTGGTGGGCTATAGTCCATAGGTTTGCAAAGAGTCAAACACAACTGAAGCAACTTAGCATACACACACACAAGAACATACTTTTACAATTGGTGTCTGTTACTACACTTTAAGAAAACTAAAGTCACTTATTCTGGAAGCTCTACATGTCCTTTGTGAGAGTGAGATATAGTTTCTCCAACACCTATGTGATTTTCACTGAAAAAGAGATCTCCAAAGCACTAGGGAATCCATCAGAAGTATCAGGATACCCAGGGCCCTTCTGTAACTTTTTCCTTTAAATTATTTTCTCATATATATGCTTCCCAGATAGTGAGGAACCATGTAAGTCATTGTTTTCAATTTTGTGGGAGTTGTAACTAAGCAGAAACTGAAGCTAAGAACAAAAGGCTCTGAATCCTCCTTTCTGAGTCATTCCCACACATAGTGGCTGAATGGTGTCATTTCAGCTGAACCAGCAATAGAGCCTACTTTTCCTACAGTAAAGAAGTCTAAAGTTAAACATAAACTTACACTATGATCTATTTTATCCTAGGTATTTATTTAAGAGCGGAAAAAAAACCATATGTCTGCACAGATATAATACTTACACATGAATGTGCATATCAACCTTCTTTATAATATCCCCAAATTGGTAACAGTCCAAATGTCTATCAACAGATGAGTGGATCAACAATATGTGGTAAATCTGTACAGGAGAATACTACTCAGGATTATAAAGGAATAGACTTGATATATTCAACACCATAGATGAAACTCAAAGTTATTATATTGAGTTAAATAAGCCAAAGGAGAGTACATGCTATATTATCCCATTTATAAAAAATATTAGAAAATTCAGATTATAGGAACAGAAAGTAGACCAGTGGTTTCCTACAGATAGTAGGAGGCCGAGAGTGGAGAGAGACAAATTATTAAAAAGCATGAGGAAACACTTGAGAATGATGAATATGTCAACCCCCCGCCCTCCAGGTGGAAGATAGCAACTGCAGGCCAAGCTTGCAGTACTGACTACACCACCCTGTTACCTCACCACCGACCAATCAGAAGAAAGTTACACACTCAGTAGCCCTCCCCCCAAATTTGCCTTTAAAAACTTACCTGAAACCCATCTAGGAGCTCAGCTCTTTTGAAAATGAGCTGTCCATTCTCCCTGCTTGGCCTGCAATAAACCTTACTCTGCTCCAAACTCCAGTGTTATTATTTGTTTGGTTTCATCTGCCTCTATGTCCAGCACATGAACTTGGGTTCAACAATATGTTATGGGAAAGAATGAAACATTTTAAAGCTTGCCTAGGTGCCCTCTCCCCGACAACAGACTGCCCACATGATTTCCAGTAATGCATCCACAGTTTGCCTTTCAGAAAATCCCGTCATGAGAACCTCTTGTTCTTTACTCTAGAGGACACAGTATCTATAAAACAGAACTGTTGATTGGTTTTAAAATAATATCTCTATGAATATCACAGTGTGTACATAAAGGCAGTTCTCTTGGCAATTAGTTCTCTGGTGTGCTCCCAGCTCTAACTTTTCTTCTTGTGAATTCTTATTGTTATTCAAACATTTTAAAGCGGCTGTGTCCAGGAATACTTTTTTTCCAGTAGAATCTGAGCATTAAAGAACTTCTAATGGTAAGGGATGACTCAGAGATGTTTTCTCGCTAACTGACATAGTTACTGAGTATCATCAGATTCCAGAAATTCTGTTGGAGGTACTTGCTTTCCACATTTATATGATGGGCTCATTGTGAGAGAACTAACAAGATAGAATTTTTGTGCTATTTAAAAACATATTTGTATTATTTGTGGTATGTTTTTAAATGAAATGAATCCTTTTAATGAAGTAACTTTAAAGCACAAGAATAGTTTTTACTGTTCTTATTCTGCTGGCTAGAATAGCACACTTGAAGATAAATGTTCATTTTCACATCTTTTAAAGAAAGACGGTGTAGAAAGAAACAGAAAGTCCAGACAAGCCAATGTTGAAGTCAAAACTCATGGATCAGGAGCTTCTCTTGAGTTTCTCTTACTTTTACCATTAATTACTGAAATTTTAGACAAATGAGTAATCCTCATTGGGTCATGGATTCTTTATCTATTGGATAAAAGATCATAGCAAATGTTTCAAAGATACTCGCAAGCTCTTCACTAAAATCAGTACTTTCCTTATGGCATAAAATGGGACAGACATAAAACTCACACTGTCTCTGTCTTTAATTGTAGGTTCCTTTTTGTTATACCCTCCTGCCTTGGTGGCTCAGATGGTAAAGCATCTGCCCACAATGTGGGAGACCCAGGTTCAATCCTTGGGTTGGGAAGATCCTCTGGAGAAGGAAATGGCAACCCACTCCAGTACTCTTGCCTGGAAAATTCCATGGACGGAGGAGTGCTGTAGCCTACAGTCCATGGGGTCGCAAAGAGTTGGACACGATGGAGCAACTTCACTTTCACTTTCACCTGGTGGCTCAGAGGTTAAAGCATCTGCCTGCAATGCAGGGGACCTGGGTTCGATCCCTGGGTCAGGAAGATCTCCTGGAGGAGGAAATGGCAACCCACTCCAGTATTCTTGCCTGGAGAATCTCATGGATGGAGGTGCCTGGTGGGCTACAGTCCATGGTGTTGGAAAGAGTCGGACACAACTGAGCGACTTCGCTTTCACTTTTACCATACCACTGTACAATACTGTAAGTTTTCTTCTTATTACCTAGAGTAACAAGAAGTGTCCTTTTTTCTAGAAGAAGGTACTTACACCATTTAGTACCATGCATTATTGATGTTGTTGTTTAGTTGCTAAGCTTGTCTGAATCTTTTGTGACCTTATGGACAGTAGCCCATCATGCTCCTCTATCAATGCATTAGGTATTATTTATACAAATGTTTCTTTATATTGTCACAAATATAATTGCCCTATTATAAATACTCTGCGTGTGTGTGTGTGCACATGCACATGTGTGTGCTGAGTTGCTCAGTTGTGTCCACCTCTTTGTGACTCCATGAACTGTAGCCCCCCAGGCTCCTCTGTCCATGGATTTCTCAGGAAAGAATAATGGAGTGGGTTGTCATTTTATACCTAGTTTTGCCCCTTAGTTATACTTGTGGTGATTCAGGACAGGTGTCCACATTGCACCAACAGAATAAAATAGTAAGATAAACATGATAAACTTATATTAAATGATAGCTCAGCAAATACTTCTGTTAGATGATTTTAGGCCTGAAACAAAATATTTTTCTTGGCAATTTGGAAACAAAGGATGACAAGTCAATGCCTAGAGCTTAGAATTAACTCTCTTTCCCTGTCTTCTCCTCTTTCCCTGATGCCTTGCCCTCTGCCCAATGCCCAACTTCTCACCCTTGTGGTTGTATGGATGTGCTTCAGGGAATCTAAAAGATTTACACAGTATAATCTGTTTTTATTCCTATGACCCATTATAATGTAAAACATTTTTGTTTTCAGTACCATACTATTCAGTCTTGGCCATCAGTGTGTCAGGTATAATTTTTTTTTTTTCAATGGAATAATAAAAAATTGTTCTGAGTACCAGGACTAACATAAAACTAGAGAAAACACTGGAAAAGTGATCATAGATTGTCCTTAAGTGACAGCCAGGAAATATTGATCTCAAAGTGTTATATCTGCCATCAGGAATACAGAAGGCAATAAAAGAATTTAGTGGATACTCTTATAATTGACCATTTCCATTTCTCCTAATGGTATCAGTCTCTAAGCCATTAATCACTAGGTTTTTCAGAATCTTTCTAAATCTCTCTCTTCCTTCCTCCCTCCCTCACTTCCTTCCTTCTTATTATCATTAGGAAATCTTACAATTTTCAATTCTATGTGATTATTTTCTTGAACTTCACATTTAAGAGTGCGCTATACAAAGGAATTTGAAATAAACCCCATTTAGCCCTGAGGTGGTCTGTGCCCTCCTGTGAGTCCGTGGGTTCTTCCTGGTCATGTCACTGATTGAACCTGTAGTATCGGGCTTTGGAAAATCCTGCCTTTTGTTTATTGTTCAAACAAACTATTTAATAGCAGCACATGTATAAGAAAACTTTAGAATTTAATTTATTCCAGTATAATGAGGCTGCCAAGAAGAGATCAACATAAAAGCCAACATCCCTATTTTTAAAACAGAGTGCATAAGAGCTTGCCTCATTTCCAATCTTCTCCAAAACCTCCTTCCTCTGGTAGGCATCTTACACTCCATCCATACTCAACCACTTACAGTGCCCATCAAATTCTTTCTTCCACGCCTTTGTATATGTACATTTATTGCTTGAAATGCCATTTTCCTCTCCTTCTCCTCTCCCAGGCCACTTTAATTTGTCCTCCAAGACTTGATTCAAGGCTTCCCCTCTGGGACGTTCAAGTCTTTTCTCCACAACCCGCCACCAGCTTCCAGCCAGGAACAGATGTGTAGGGTTGTTCTGTGTTCCCATTTTATACCAATGAAAATCATAGCCCGTCACTCTCAGAATTACAGTTATCTCTGAATATCTGTCTCTTCAAACAGGCAGTAATCTTTAGATGTGGTATTGTTTGTTCACCGTCTCATCTCCAGATCTAGCCACATATTTGGTCTTAGTAGTCAGCCAGTCAGTTTTAGATGCATGAATAAATGAATGAAGCACCGTCCTTCGGAATGCAGAGTTTTAGCCTGGGGTGCAGGATTCTAAGAGGCACACGACAGGGGTATAGGTATCCTGAGGTACTAGCATTACCATAATAATAGTTAATCTTTACTTAGGGCTTAATAAGTATCTTGCCATGTTTTAAAATTTTTATATGGATCATGTCATTTATTTCTGGACAAAACCCAGTACTGTAACTATCCTCATTTGCACATAGAAAATCTGAGATACAGAGAAGTTAAGTAAACCTCACAGACTTGGGAAGAACAGGGTGAAGTCAGGTGTTAAACCAGAAGGTTTGACCCCAGAGCCCACACTCTTAATTACCAGTACAGGGTGACTGCTTTGTCTGCTACTGTAGAAGGAGGAGGAAACTGCTTTCAGAATCTAAGCACAAAGCTGGCATATACTCATTAACTCAGAAACTGTCTCTGTGATGCTTTGCTTTGAGTGAGCAAAAGGGTGGAATTTTGTTGAAGAGTCTTGGCTATTGACTCAACAGAAAACATATCAACAGTTTTTTGTTTGTTTGTTTTTTAATTACAGCTATCCAGCAACACAATGAGCTAGCTCTGAAGTCATTCATTTGGAAAACTAAGCAGAGACTGGGCTACTACTTAGTGGGGGATTTTAGATCTGGGATGTGTACGTATCAAAAGGATTAGGTGCTGGTAATTGTCTGCATTGATGCCACTGGAGCTATGATTTGGTTAGCCATATGTGAGATGTAGAGTATAGTATAGAACTTGTCCAAATGAGGTCAGTGAATACTTTCAACACTAAGACACCATTCAGGCCCCAACTCAAGAATTTTCCAAAGTAGAGATGAATAAAAAGTACAGTGGAAAGCAGGTGGAATGAAAGGACAGAAGACAGATCTGCTTCATTGTCAAGTGATAGTGTCTGCATCATTTAGCCATTCAGAGACTCAGTTTCTTTAGCTATAGAATGGGGGTAACAATCACTTTCTTATGTTCAATATGTGGGGATCAAACAATTTTTGAAAGTGGGAGAATACGATATAAATAATTGTCATGAAGGAGATATGAAAGAGATGCAAAGTTAGGAGACAAGGGGAAGTTAAAATCAAATGTGTGTGTGTTAGGCAGTCATGTCTGACTCTTTGGACTGTAGCCATCAGGTTCCTCTGTCCATGGAATTCTCCAGGGGAATTCTCCAGTGGAATGCTAGAGTGGGTTGCCATTCCTTTCTCTGGGGGATCTTTCCACCCAAGGATCAAATTCAGGTCTCCTGTATTGCATGCAGATTCTTTACCAGCTGATCCACCAGGGAAGCCACCAAATCAAGTATGTTTATGTATATTTATATATATGTATATATATAAATAAATATATAATATATATAAAAGTCACTCAGTCATGTCCATCTCTTTGCGACCCCATGAACTATATAGTCCATGGGATTCTCTAGACCAGAATACTGGAGTGGGTAGCCTTTCCCTTCTCCAGAGGATCTTCCCAACTCAGTAGTTGAAACCAGGTCTCCCACATCGCAGGCAGATTCTTTACCAGCTGAGCCACAAGGGAAGCCCAAAATATATTGGAAAGAGGTTGCCATTTCCTTTTCCAGGGGATCTTCCCAACTCAGGGATTGAACCCACATCTCTTATGTCTCCTGCACTGGCAGGTGGTTTCTTTACCCCCAGCACCACCTGGGAAGCCCTTTGTGTGTGTGTGTGTATGCACTTATTCAGCCTATAATTACTATCAGCTCTCAAAAATTTTCAGCATGATTCAGGCATCTTTGTCAAAAATATCACCCTCTCACGAACTTGAACATATTGGTTTACCTCGTATGAGCTGGTACTTTTCCTGGATGATATTTTCTGTGTCTCAGCCCTTATACTAAGACTCAGTATATAAGCAGCCTTGCCTATTTACAGCCCTTGAGTTGCTGAGGTCAGAGACACCTTAGGAATTTTAAGGTTGCTAGTCTGAGAATCATTTTCTTTTCCTTTGCTATACAGATCCCATCCACTGAGCATGCACAGTAACAACTTTCATTTGGCAGTTAGACCCACAGGAGCATCTGTATGTGGAGCTCTGGACTGTGCTTTAATTTCCGTGGTAGGCAGCCTTGGTCAAAGAAAGGAAAATTCTTATCCTCAGGTTACAGAATCACCGTTGGTATAAAGCACACTCTACACATCAAATTGTCAAAGGACTTGTAATGGAACTAAAGAAAAAAGTAGTGCCAGAACAAACGAGAAAGGATAAAGGAAAAAAAAAAACTAAAAGAAGAAAAGAATAACAGGAAAAAGTAAAATAAGAAGATGAAGAAACTTAAGGAGAAAAAACCACAGAATGAGAAAAGTGAAACAAACAAAACAACCCACTGAAGAGTACCTGTCTTCAGTACCTGTTTTGCTGGACGATTGAAGGGGTCCCCTGAACCCTGCTGTTATCCTGATTTTCAGAGATGGATTATTAGCAAAATACAGAGTGAGCATAAATCTGCTAACTGTGTTGGTGCAGTCACCTTGGACCTCATCAGCATTGCTAAACATCACCCGTAACCCTTCCATTATCACCGAGGGTCTGCTCAGCACCAGGCCCAACTTGCTCCAATAATTTCAATTACTTTCCCTGACAAATTTTATGTTTCATGTATTTTAGTGGCCTGATAATTATGATTTCTCTCATTTCTCGCTATCAAGCTTAATGGGTTCCAGCATGAGTGTGCGGTTTCAGAAATGAAGTTCCACTTGAATTCACAAGTTATTATCTACTTTCATAAATGGAATTGGAAAAGAGAGAGTGGAAAAGAGATAAAGAATGAGGAATAAGGAAGAGATGAGTGAGCAGAAGGAGAAAAAAAAGAAAACAAAAGGCCAGGATTAAAGAAAAAAAATCAGCCAAATATGAAAGGAAAAATCAGACTGAGTATATATAGAAAGTAGAAAGGAAAGTATGCAGACAACCTTTTCTAAAAAATATGAAAAGCACTGAACAGGTTATTTCCATTATTAGGTACACGACTAATAAAGCAGCTTGCTGTGTTAAAAAATTCAGGCTCTTCAGCTAGACCACACTGAGTTTGAGGAACCTGGTCCTTTTATTTTTTCCACTAGCTCTGGGATCAAAAACATGTTACTTCCTTTGCTATACAGATCCCATCCACTGAGCATGCGCAGTAACAACTTTCATTTGGCAGTTAGACCCACAGGAGCATCTGTATGTGGAGCTCTGGACTGTGCTTTAATTTCCGTGGTAGGCAGCCTTGGTCAAAGAAAGGAAAATTCTTATCCTCAGGTTACAGAATCACCGTTGGTATAAAGCACACTCTACACATCAAATTGTCAAAGGACTTGTAATGGAACTAAAGAAAAAAGTAGTGCCAGAACAAACGAGAAAGGATAAAGGAAAAAAAAAACTAAAAGAAGAAAAGAATAACAGGAAAAAGTAAAATAAGAAGATGAAGAAACTTAAGGAGAAAAAACCACAGAATGAGAAAAGTGAAACAAACAAAACAACCCACTGAAGAGTACCTGTCTTCAGTACCTGTTTTGCTGGACGATTGAAGGGGTCCCCTGAACCCTGCTGTTATCCTGATTTTCAGAGATGGATTATTAGCAAAATACAGAGTGAGCATAAATCTGCTAACTGTGTTGGTGCAGTCACCTTGGACCTCATCAGCATTGCTAAACATCACCCGTAACCCTTCCATTATCACCGAGGGTCTGCTCAGCACCAGGCCCAACTTGCTCCAATAATTTCAATTACTTTCCCTGACAAATTTTATGTTTCATGTATTTTAGTGGCCTGATAATTATGATTTCTCTCATTTCTCGCTATCAAGCTTAATGGGTTCCAGCATGAGTGTGCGGTTTCAGAAATGAAGTTCCACTTGAATTCACAAGTTATTATCTACTTTCATAAATGGAATTGGAAAAGAGAGAGTGGAAAAGAGATAAAGAATGAGGAATAAGGAAGAGATGAGTGAGCAGAAGGAGAAAAAAAAGAAAACAAAAGGCCAGGATTAAAGAAAAAAAATCAGCCAAATATGAAAGGAAAAATCAGACTGAGTATATATAGAAAGTAGAAAGGAAAGTATGCAGACAACCTTTTCTAAAAAATATGAAAAGCACTGAACAGGTTATTTCCATTATTAGGTACACGACTAATAAAGCAGCTTGCTGTGTTAAAAAATTCAGGCTCTTCAGCTAGACCACACTGAGTTTGAGGAACCTGGTCCTTTTATTTTTTCCACTAGCTCTGGGATCAAAAACATGTTACTTGAACTTGCTCAGATCTATCTGCTTTCTTCTTTGTATGGCTAAGGACATTGACTTTATGGACTAATTCCCTTTCTTCTTTCTTAATCCTGAGTATGTGTATATGTGTGCATGTGTATGTATGCAAGTATTTTAATGGAATGGCAATTAATACAAGAAAGTGCTGGTGTAGGGAGATGGGCTTTCTGAGAGGTTGCAGAGTCAGAGGCAGAGATATGTGTAGAGCGTAGGCTACCTGGGCACCGACACAACTCACCTCCCACATGTGAGGTGATGGTTCAACTCCCACTATCTGGCATAATAAATAGAAATATCTAGTTTTGAAGACACTCTCATCAGTGGAAGCCTTAGTAAAAAATATTATTTGTATCTTTTGTGTGATGGATAGAATAGAATAGAATTACAGTTGGATAGAATAGAATCGAATCACAGTTCTATGTGATGATCAGTTAAGTCCCAGGAGGAAAGGACTGTGGTGCAGCAAGGTATCAAGGGTTCAGATCCAGGGACCTCCCTGATGGTCCAGTGATTAAGACTGTGTTACCACTGCAGGGGGCACAGTTTTGATTCCTGGTCAGGGAACTAAGACCCAATATCCTGTGTGGCAAAAAAGGGGGCTCAGATCCATTAAGACTTTGGGAAGTAAGCATCACTAGCAGCTATGTGAATTCTGATTTGGGGCCAAATAATTGGTAATTTAATCTGACCTTATAGTTGGGTCCTGCATGTTACCTCTTATAACCAGCATTTAGTCCACTGAAAAGATGTAGCAGGAAACGTAGGACATAGAAAAATGAAGAAAACATAAGTCTTGACTTCAAGAAGCAAACAATGTCATAGGGGACATAAAATAAGTATAGTAGAAAACAAATATGATGAATGGTATAAAGATATCAGATGATATCACTATAATGGTAGAAAGCAAAGAGGAACTAAAGAGCCTCTTGATGAGGATGAAAGAGGAGAGTGAAAAAGCTGGTTTAAAACTGAACATTCAAAACACTAAGATCATGGCATCCTGTCCTATCACTTTATGACAAATAGAGGGGAAAACAGTGAAAATAATGATAGATTTTTACTTTCTTGGGCTCCAAAATCACTGTGGATGGTGACTGCAGCCATGAAATTAAAAGACACTTGCTTCTTGGAAGGAAAGAAATAAGAAACCTAGACAGTGTATTAAAAAGCAAAGACATCACTTTGCCAGCAAAGGTCCATATGTCTTTGTAGTAACCATGTACTGATGTGAGAGTTGGACCATAAAAAAAGGTTGAACACCAAAGAATTGATGCTTTCAGATTGTGATGCTGGAGAAGACTCTTGAGAGTCCCTCGTACAGAAAGGAGATCAAACCAGTCAATCCTAAAAGAAATCAACCCTGAATATTCACTGGAAGGACTGATGCTGGGGCTCTAATACTTTGGCCACCTAATGTGAAGAGCAGATTCATTGGAAAAGATGCTGAAGTTGGGAAAGATTAAGGGCAGGAGGAGAAGGGGGCAACAGAGAATGAACGGTCAGATGGCATCACCGACTCAATAGATATGAGTTTGAGAAAACTCTGGGAAACACTGAAGGACAGGGAAGCCTGGTATGCTGCAGTCCATGGGGTCACAAAAGAATCAGACACAACTTAGTGACTAAACAGCAACAGTAAATGTCACATTGGATCATACAGGTTTGAGAAGGAAAATGTATCTTTTATAAAAGATCATCTTTTAATAAGGGCCCAAATTTTAAGCCAAAGGGATGAATCCCTAGTTTTACAATTTCAAGCATCAATATGCTACCTGGGAAAATAAAAGGGGGATTACAGAGTACTTTCCTATTTCCATAAAAATATACCACTTAGATGGCAACAACTGAGCCCTGTATTGCATGCACTTGATGGAATAAAATGAGAAAGAAAGTCCCAAAGAAACATTGGGATTGAAACATATTAAAAGCTAACAAAAAGCAGCTCTAGTGAAAAATTAAAAAGAACAGCAAGGACAGCAAAGCCCCACCATATATGGAAACAGCTTAAGTGATGATTCATATAAAATGCCTATACTCTGTATTCCGCAACTGAGAAAGGTTATCAGTTTTCTCCAATAATCCTAATAGAGACCACTGAAAGATGGCTTATCTTCTTCAGTTCTATCAAAATGAAGTAAAAATAGATGCTCTTAAAGTGGACTGAAATAAAATAACTAATTATCTGTCAATGTGATCCTCTTTCACCAGCTATCTTTCTGCCAAGGCAGCTAAAACTAAAGACACCTGGACATTTTTTAAGGTTATCTATATTTTCCAGTGAATATGGTAAGATAAACCATTGTCTAGGAGGTATCTGACCAATTTATCAACTCATTGACAGTCTTATATCAGCTTTGGCTTTCAGAAAAAGTATATACCCACTGGAAAACTACGACTTACCTGCCTCACTCTAGGGAGTATGTGCAGCACACGTGGGATACAAAGATAGGTGAGGAAATCCTGCCCCTGAAACCCTAGTACTTTATTTGGAGAAACAAACACATACAAAAAAAAAATTATAGCCTCTGGGAGAGAGTGCAATGGACACTGGTTGCTGGTTGGGGAGAGGTGACAATGCAGTGTGGCAGGAGGGTGGAAGTTTCATGAATATGCCAAATTTCAACCTGGCCTTGAGGAATCCCAAGAGCTGACCTGGTGGTAATAGGAAGGGAAGGAGTCTGGTCATGTATTGAGAAGGGTCTATACAAGCCGCTGTTTGTTAAGATTAGTTAAGGATTCAGGCAGGTATTGTTTGTCTTACAACCTGTTTTGTTTTGTTTTTGACAATTTCCAAGATAACTTTACTAAGATAATGCTAGTGGCCCATAGAGGATTTTGGTAGTAATTAAAAAAAAAAAAAATCAAAACAAGTGCCACCTCTAGGGATTTGGCTTCTTTGGATCACAAGTCTGTTTTATCTCAGCAGGATCACAGTAGACCCAAATGAAGAGATCTGACATCACTGTCTGTCTAATCTCATTATCTTTGAAAGGGCTTGCCTTGCCTGAGTTAATTATGTCAGGGAAACACTGAGTCTGAGAATACAGATGGTGAAGTGAGGGGACTTAAGAGAAACGGCTTCCTGTGCTCTCAAATCACCGGCTCATCACAACCTGTCATGGAGGCCAGGGCCCAAAAACTCAATTAGCGATCATGAACCCAAAACCTCAGAGACAGGTCTCAGGTACCCTGGACTCTTTTGAGCTCCTCAAGTGTCCTGCTTTGGTTTCTATCATATGGACTTAACTTTCCTCATCCAAGAGTCAGCTGTAATAATAAACACACAGAAAGCTTGAAAAGTCAAATCTTACATTTTAATTTAAAGATTCCATAGCCTACTAAAATGACTCCTACTGTACTCTGAAGAATAAAACCTTCCTTATCTAGAGGACAAAATATTAACAAAGGATTTCTTTTAGGAAGTAAGTGTATGTTTCTTTAACTACATTAATTTTGGGGAATTTCCACCTAGTCATGTCTAGGTAAGAACAATGTGAGTAATCCCATGTTGGCTGGAACTTTCTGTCTTTTTTTTTTAAGGCAATGGGACAAGTGGCTTCCTAAGAGTAAATGTAATTTTTGAAATAAAATATGGACTAAAGTGTTCTTTTAACCTTTAGATCTTTAATGTCCTTCATATCTTAGTATCATCCTCAAAGTTTTATGGATATTTTTAATCAGTATCTGTTGAAAATAAGACTCCCAATAAAACACTAATGGAAACACGAAAATAGAGAAGGACAAAAGGTGCTGAAGATGCTTTTATAAAAGGGTGGTGGGATTATATGTTCCCGTTATCTGCCCTAGCCCACGGTCCTGATCCTAATTGTCCCAGTAAATCATTTACCTGTATGATTTGTCGTGAGAAATAATACTTGAATCACTTATTAAAGGCCCATTTTATGTCACATGCCTTTATATAATTTAAGTCTAATTTTCAGAAACATATTTATCACTGATAAAACTGACTCAGAGAGGTCAAGAGACTTACCTAAGTTTACAGATTCAAGTTAACACCACGAGAAGATTTAAACACGTAATCTGAATCCCAAACCAAGTGTCTTCCCCCTTTTTGCTAACTCCTACTTAGAAGACTTGTGATAGAAGAATGCAGAGTCTCTCTTCCAGCTAAGTAGTTCTAGTCAGGTTGCCTGTTTTCTTTTTTTCCAATACACAATAAAGACACACATTTTAAAAAGGAACAGTAAAATGCCATTTCTATCTTCTGGCTTTAAAAGGTGGTCTTAATATTATTTGCATTGTAGAAGGAGGAACAGATCTGTCTGAAAGTGTTTGAGCTGTAGGGAGAAATATTAAATTGGGGGAGAGGATTCTCTTGCAGAAGAAGTTTGGAATGTGAAATCTAACTCAGAGATGTCTCTACTACAGTTGCTGTCCTATAAAAATACAATCCAGGCCACACAAGCAAGCCACATGCTTAAATTTAAATCTCCTAATAATCATGTTTAAAAATGTAAAAACAAAGAGAGAATTTTAATTTTAAGAAGACATTATGTATCTGAAGGAGTACCATTTTAAGCTATAGTCAACACAAGACATTAATGATCTGTTTTACATATATATTTTTTGTCTATGAAGCTTTTAAAACCTCTGCTATGTGTCTTACATTTGGAACACATCTTTATTTGGAAAGCTTTGTTTAAAGTGCTTGAAAATGACCTGTGGTCAAAGATAACCATACTGCACAGCAGAGTTCTAATAGCTTAAGAAAGAGATGGTGATCAAAAGGAGTCTGCATTAAAAAGAACTCATTTCAGAATGAGGGAACTGATATATATATATATGTGTGTGTGTGTGTGTGTGTATACACATACACATATTGATATATATATCAACAACTGGAGGTAGGTAAGATTTCCATTCACTGGCAATGAGATAAGACAAACTATAGGAGAATTGTGTGGAGTGAAATGAAGAAGGGAGAAAAACAACACTTGGAGAGCAGGTATTTCTCATCCATTGTCACTCACTCAACAGAAAGTTTCCATTCTTGCCACTGCATAAAGGAGATTGCTAATGCTGAGGAAATTTTAGTTACTTGCTCAAATTTCTGCTTTCTACTAGTCTATGAATCTGTGACTACCTGAAATCAATAGTTTGCATATTTTATTCTCATTGCTTATATTTAAAAAAAAAACAAAACAGAAAGAAACAAAGAAACAAAGATGTAATCTGCCAGTTGACCTGAGTGTCTGTTGCCAGCAAGACCCAGACAGAGGGGATTTGCAAAGAGCAGGGTGGGAAGAGGCTAAAAATCTTGCCAAAGGCTGTGTTTCAAAGGCTGTAGCTCCAGTCCTTAAGCCTGGAAGGTGTTGGAGGCAGGGAACCAGGCCCACAGCAGCTGTTATACTAGACAGTTATTATTCTGGGGATACGGGCCTGCTGTTCTTTTGGCATCGTTAAAGACAAAAAGCAAAAGATTGGGTCTGACATGTAGACAGAGAGCATTGGTGGAAAAATTGGAGAAACTCCTCACATGAGGTTGGTTAAAAATCAGGGGAACTTGTCCAATGACCTGCTCTGGATTTTCAGACACTAGGATAGACTCTTGTCTGACTTACACAAGTTCAGTATGCTTCTTAGCTTGCATTTTAAAATACAAAATAACAGTCAGTCATACTTTAAACTGTCCACGTGAAATGCAGACTATCTTTATTTGGTGATGTATTCCACTTGGGTCATTGTGGTGAGCAGATTCTTTATCACATCGTTCTCATACAGTCAACTCTTTTAGGAGAACTTGGGAGATGGAGAAGGCGCATCAAACAGCTTTACTTTCATGAAAACTGATTTTCATGAAAGTCAAGTTATTTTCAGTTAAAGATCACTGTTGAGAGGAAAGAAAAACCAAATGAGTGGAAGAGTAACAAGGCTGTCTTTAAAAATGGGTTCATAATAAATTCTCATTTCTAGTTGAATAAGTAATTTATGCATAATTACTTAACCTATAGGACTGTGAATTAAAAAGTTGACTGCTGCTGCTGCTGCTGCTAAGTCACTTCAGTCGTGTCTGACTCTGTGCAACCCCATATTCGGAAGCCCACCAGGCTCCCTCATCCCCGGGATTCTCTAGGCAAGAACACTTGAGTGGGTTGCCATTTCCTTCTCCAATGCATAAAAGTGAAAAGTGAAAGTGAAGTCATTCAGTCGTGCCCGAGTCTTAGCGACCCCATGGACTGCAGCCTAGCAGGCTCCTCCATCCATGGGATTTTCCAGGCAAGAGTACTGGAGTAGCCATTTTGACTACATTCATTCAAAAGTTCCTTCAACAGCTGTTGTTTGAGCATGTCAGTTCAGTCGCTCAGTTGTGTACGACTCTTTACGACCCCATGGATCAAAGCATGCCAGGCCTCCCTGTCCATCACCAACTCACGGTGTTTACCCCAACTCATGTCCCTTGAGTCGGTGATGCCATCCAACCATCTCATCCTCTGTTGGCCCCTTCTCCTGCCCTCAATCTTTCCCAGCATCAGGGTCTTTTCAAATGATTCAGCTCTTCGCATCAGGTGGCCAAAGTATTGAAGCTTCAGCTTCAACACCAGCCCGTCCAGTGAACACCCAGGACTGATCTCCTTTAGGATGGACTGGTTGGATCTCCTTGCAGTCCAAGGGACTTTCAAAGAGTCTTCTCCAACACCACAGTTCAAAAGCATCAGTTCTTCGGTGCTCAGCTTTCTTTATAGTCCAACTCTCACATCCACACATGACCACTGGGAAAACCATAGCCTTGACTAGACGGACCTTCGTTGACAAAGTAATGTCTCTGCTTTTTAATATGTTGTCTAGGTTGGTCATAACTTTCCTTCATCTACTCTGGGCTAAATGCTATTCTTGGCTCTGACCATAGACTTGTGTGGCAAAGGCTGCTGGCTGATTCCTGAGCCCATTTCCTCTTCTTGGGAACACAACAATCAGACTATATTTTCTAAACTTTGGAGTGAGGTTTGGATATGACTGAGTACTCACCAAGAGAATGTAAGAGAAAATATTACTTCTGCCCCTGCCATGTATGATTCTCCGTGAGAATCTTTCAGCAACTACAGTGACATTGGGAACTATATGGAAAACAGTGGAACCACACTTAAGAAGGTGGCAGAATCATGCTTAGAGAAGAACAGTAAGAAACTGATTTTATAGTTGAGGTGAGCTAGAAATGAACTTGTTATAGCAGCTAGTGCTACCTTGGCTAATATTAACATAAACAACAGACTTGTTCAATCCCCTCTTGATCTTATATCTCAATGAGAGACAGACAATAAGCAAGCATGCCACTAAATATAGATATCTGGTTGTATATGAAAATGTTAAGCCTAGTTATAGCAGAAATTTTCATAGCTCAGGCGTACACTAGGTGCATGCATGCTAAGTCGCTTCAGTTGTGTCCGACTCTTTGCAACCCTATGGACTGCAGCCCTCCAGGCTCCTGCATCCATGGGATTCTCCAGGCAAGAATACTGGAGGGGGTTGCCATACCCTTCTCCAGGGGATCTCCCCAACCCAGAGATAGAACCTGGGTCTCCTGCATGGAAGGCAGATTATTTATTGTCAGCCACTAGGCAAGCCTTTTATCAGGTTCATGCTAAAAGATGAAAACCACTGTTGCTAACAAAAAAACAAAAAATACATTTGACTTCGGAATGAGCAATCTCTCTCTTCATACTATTGACCCACACCTCTTCCCAACTTACACATGTACCTCTTTTTACCTCTTTCACCAAGCAAAGCCTGTTTTCTTAAACAGTGGTAGACTCTGTATGGTGTAAATAAAGGTATATATATATAGGGGAAAAAATCACTTCATCCTAGAGATTTCAGTTCCTTGTTTTTCTTTCTGCATGTTAAGCCACTGGCTTAAAGCTCAACATTCAGAAAACTAAGATCATGGCATCTGGTCCCATCACTTCATGGGAAATAGATCAGGAAACAGTGCCAGACTTTAATTTTTGGAGCTCCAAAATCACTGCAGATCGTGACTGCAGCCATGAAGTTAAAAGATGCTTACTCCTTGGAAGGAAAGTTAGGACCAACCTAGATACCATATTCAAAAGCAGAGACATTACTTTGCCAACATAGGTCTATCTAGTCAAGGCTATGGTTTTTCCAGTGGTCATGTATGGATGTGAAAGCTGGACTGTGAAGAAAGCTGAGCACCGAAGAATTGATGCTTTTGAAGTGTGGAGTTGGAGAAGACTCTTGAGAGTCCCATGGACTGCAAGGAGATCCAACTAGTCCATTCTAAAGATCAGTCCTGGGTGTTCTTTGGAAGGACTGATGCTAAAGCTGCAACTCCAGTACTTTGGCAATCTCATGCAAAGAGTTGACTCATTGGAAAAGACCCCGATGCTGGGAGGGATTGGGGGCAGGAGGAGAAGGGGACGACAGAGGATGAGATGGCTGGATGCATCACCAACTCGATGGACATGAGTCTGAGTGAGCTCTGGGAGTCGGTGATGAACAGGGAGGCCTGGCGTGCTGTGATTCATGAGGTCATGGAGAGTTGGACATGACTGAGTGCCTGATCTGAACTGAACTGAAGCCACTTGTTGAAAGATATAAATACATCCTTTCTGTAGGCAATAACAAAACATTGGTTAGCTAGTTAAATTTCCATAAATAAAAACAAATTCTGATTATATCACCTAGTAGTAGAGCAGCAGAAAGATGAAGAGGCAGTGGTCAGAGGTCTGAGATCCTGTCCTAATTATATTATGTGAATTAAAGAAACTATTGCTAAGGTTTTAGTTCTCTCATGTACAACACTGAAGACTTGGGTTATGACCTATATGATTCTGCACACTTCTGTTTCTAACTTTTAAGCCTACACCCAAATCTTTTTTTTGTTTTTGTTTTTTTTTTTTGCACATAAACATGATATATGTGTGGCTGAAATGCAATGCTTGGGAGACACGCTGCCTGGTTTATGGATTCAAATGATGGGACTCAGCATATGAACTCAGAATTCTTGACTCTCCATTAGATGCCTGAAAGGAGGCTAAAGAGACATTGGAAAGTGCCTGGTAATTCAGAGATTCTGTGTGAATTATCCAAAATCTTCCCAGGACTTTTACCTCATTTGACCCTTGTCCCCTGTAATTCTGAAGTGTGTATATATATAATATATATATTATATATATATACACATATGTAATGTGCATATATAACTCTGAATTCTGAAAGCTCTGAGCCTCCTTTGTCCTTTGAAGCTTCAACTTTTCCAAATGTAGCTGTATTGTTTCTAACAATTGGGACTTTTTCCTCGGCTTCCCGCCCCCTGCTCAGCTCCTGTCTTCTCTGTGTTCTGTCTCACCCCTCGCAGCTGCCTGGCTCCTGCTGGTGTGTATTGTGATTTAAGGTACTCTGCGCTTTCCCTTCCTTACCACGGTGCCTTTATTCAGATACAGACAGATATATTATTGATCAGATTTCAGCTGCTGTTCTTCACTTGCTGGTGCTGCACTAGTAACTAATAAGCTAATAAGAGAAGCAGAGTGAGGAGAGGCTGCCTCCTTTCATAAAGCAAGCGGATGCCAATGCCACAGCCTCCATTTTGGCATCCTTAAGCAACGCTACCTGCTTTCCTATCAGTAGCCCTGGTTTGTCTGGTCAGGGCATGTCACTGAGCAGATGCTAGTGGTCCCCACACCAGGCAGAGAAGCCTCACTTGCATGAAGACAACATTTATGTAGATGGAGGACCATTCTTTGTTTTACAGTGGATATGTGGCTGGACTTCTTTTATTTATTTAGTGGCTGAACTTCTAAGTGTTCCATGTAAATCCTAAGTAGCCATTTTAAACTAGATTCTTAATAAATCTGTTTATTTTTGCCACCAATTTAGGATTGGGTCTTCAGACTCTGAACCTACATCCTTGTCAAGAGGCAGAAATGCTGAGAATTCTCTCCTGAGACCTTTTCTCCAACATCTTATGAGGCATGACTGAAAAAGCTGCAAGAAAGATTTCTGTTTTCTTACCTAAAGTTTCCTTCTTCTTTACATATTTAACTGCCTTATTTCAAAATGTCAAATTTTTTAGTGCTTCTATCCTTTAATCTAACAATTCTACTATTGTAGTTACGCTTACAACAGCATGTCTGTGTGTGTATGTGTATTTGTACAGATATATACATACAAATATGTAATCGCAAAAGCTAGAAAAAAATTGGGGGCTACTTAAATAAATCACTGGTTATCAACAGGGATATTTTGATGGCTCAGATGGTAAAGAATTTGCCTGCGATGCAAGAGACCTGGGTTTGATCCTTGGGTCAGGAAGATGCCCTGGAGAAGGGAATGGCACCCAATCCAGTGTTCTTTCCTGGAAGATCCCATAGACAGAGAAGACTGGCAGACTTCCATGGGGTCACAGAGTTGGATATGACTGAACAACTTACCCCCTAACAGAATCGAACAAATGCAGCTATTTGAAAAATGAGATAGCTATATATGAGGATTTTTTAAAATCCATTCTACTACAAAATGGAAAACATACTTGTATAGGCTGAATTCTTTTGTTAAAATTTTTATCTACTATGTATTATCTGTCTTTCTTTCCATCTATTTGTCATTCATCCATCTAGATATGTCTGCTCGTTTATGTCTTAAACATTTTGTATTTTACTGACAGTGCAGATAAAATCTGTTAACAGCAACTTTCACTAGGAAGAATGACTCCAGGAAAGAGAGATTCACATGTTATAGCTTACCTTTTTGAGGTTTTTGAACTTCTAACTTGGTGTGGATTTTGGTTTTACTCTTTGAAAGATGTCATGCCAGCTGAGGTAAACTGGATTCTGATATTATGGAGGATTCTTCTTCTTTTTCTCCTTATATATTTCAAACCTATATGTCTTGTTTAAAAATGCTCTCATATTAAGGCTTAATGGTTATATAAAAATACGGTTCTGGTCACTTTCCTGAAAATGAATTTTGAAATACAAAGGGAGAAAGTCTCAGGGGCTCTGGATGCCTGAGCAGTGAGAAGGCGCTGAGTGGGCAGAGGAAGGGCGAGTGGTGACACTGAGGGATGCGTCTCTGCGTGCACAGAGGGGAGGCGGGCGAGGGCCGGCAGTTAGGAAAATTGGATTCTAGCCCCGCTCTGCCATTTCCTGCCCTCTTACACATGTCACTTAACCTCTCCTAACCTCAGTTTCCTCATTTATAAAATAAGGGAATTGTGTTAGATGATTTCTGAGGTGCTTTCTAGCTCAGAAATCCATACAATTCTGTGAAACAGCAGCCTTTTTCCCACCACATAACTGGCAGGAGGTGGTCATGAAATAAGGTTCAGTATGTGATTTATCTTTCAATGTACATTTTCTCTTTCCTTCAGATGGAAGTACTCAATAGGTCTTGTTTTGTTCCCTCCTGTTACCCTGATAATAAATGAAGATAAACTCCCTCTAATGGATGCCACAGAGACTTTTATATGCAGGGAAAACCTGAGGTGGCCCAGATATACAATTCTGTGAAACAGCAGCCTTTTTCCCACCACATAACTGGCAGGAGGTGGTCATGAAATAAGGTTCAGTATGTGATTTATCTTTCAATGCACATTTTCTCTTTCCTTCAGATGGAAGTACTCAATAGGTCTTGTTTTGTTCCCTCCTGTTACCCTGATAATAAGTGAGGATAAACTCCCTCTAATGGATGCCACAGAGACTTTTATATGCAGGGGAAAACCTGAGGTGGCCCAGAAATGCTCATTTGACAGAATATACTTCGAGTCAGAGACAGCAAAGGCAGGCACAGTGAATGAACTGGTAGGTGGATCAGAGTGATTAGAGTTTCTGTGAAAAAACAAACAAACAAACAAACAACAAAAGAAAACAAACAAAAAAACAAAAAAGAAAAAATACATCACTCATCATTTGCAATTTTGCAGTCTGTGGTATTTTGGTTTTTGTCTGATTCTGTCCACCTGTCTTTCCCAAGGCATTTCAGCTTGACTGTTTTCTATTCCAAACCTACAGAGAAGAAAGAAGCCTGACCTGCTCTCTTCCATCCCAGCAGACTGTCAAATTCCTTCAATCCTTTAAAGCCCGTGGCTTGGGATTATGGAAATAGTATAAACCAAAAGCTGGATAATCAAAATGTAATAATGTAAACTTGGAAGTCCAATGTAATGTGAGAAATACATCTTGAGCCCCTATCATATATTTGGCATCATGCTAAGCATTCAATACACAAAGTTCAAGGCCCTACCTTGAAGAAGATAGGAGTCTAGAGGGGGAAGAATCTACATATTTGTAGACACAGGTCAAGTCCTACACTAGAAATATAGACCAGAGCTATGGAAATACACAGTAGGGGCCATTTAGCTTGGCAAAGAGTCATTAGAACTGGGTCCTTAAAGACAAATAACCAATATCCAGGATCTCCTTTTGCTAACAGTTCCTGGCCTTACTGTAGCAAGGAAAATATCTCCATTTCTCTGCATACAACTGCCCCAGAAGCGTGCATGTGTCTGAAGAGCAGGTCATCTGAAAGACGGATGGAGAAAGGCCCCAAAATAACAGAACTGATTTGAGGATGAGGAAGAGTAAACACTGGGAGCAAACCAGGAAAAGAATGGATTCTGTTAGGAAGTAATGGGGAGCCTGAACAGCAAAGGGAGTGGGGTGAAGCACTATGAGGGGCTGTACTCCTAAGATATGGTAGATTTCATCACGCCATGGTCTTGTTTACCTTCTCTCTTCAGGGACTGTGTTTCACTGGGCATCCTCTAGTAACCATAGATAGTAATGGTCAGAGTGCATCTCTCTTCATATAAGGTTCCCTGCCGGCATGAGTCATCATGAGCACAGTTTTGTCCTGAAGCCTTTGGGAAAGTAGAACAAATCTGGCTGCACCTCTAAAGCATAGAACCCTGCTGGAGTGAAGATGAATGGAACCACAACCGGAAGTATTTCACAACCAGGTGTGAAGAGGTGGAGAAAGGGAAGAAAATAGCTCTATCCTGGAGTGATTTACACTAAATTTAGACTAAGATGCATAGCCAAGTATAGGAATCAGCTGTAGGTCACTTGTGAAAGAACAACTACTGTATTTTCCTCCCTTGAGCAATGCATACGTTTAAATCAAATCAGCAAATATTGTTTAATAATATCATTGTTCCCCAAACGTTGTCATCCTTTGTTTTATTTACTTTTCTTCTAGCAGAGTCAGGCTCAGAACTGCTGGTGTCACAGGGTCAGGGAGAATAGGACCTGATATTAATGGCTGACTGATTCTGTTTTCTATTGAGGAATATATTAAGAGTCTCACATCCCAGTAGCCTGAAATTGTTGAGGCTAGAGCTGTCCCTGGGCTTAAGAATGATGAGTTTCCATAAAGGTCCTATTCAAATGTCAATGAATAGGGCAATACCTGAAGCCATTAACATGTGAAGTCATTATGCAGAAAGAGTAATTTTGCTGTATGCTTGTGGAGGAAGAATCAAGGTAAGACAGTACTCCATTTTGATGCCTAATAAGATATCACAAAAGAAGAAGAGATGTAATGACAGATGTTGTCTGTTTCATTATTTTGTGTGTTGGCTTGGGGTCTGAAAAATATTTACCAGCCATGAAGTTTTCAGTGTTGTTGTTAGAATATCTGAAATTTTGCAAAATGGGGCTTTGTGTTTCAGGTGCTGGGGAACTGACAATATGTAGTTAAATGGATTGAGCTGCAGACTGCCCTAAATTCATATTATTAAGAGCCATATTATTACATAGTTTTAGCTTTATTGTATACATGTAATTAAGGACTTCAGATAGACAATTTTTCCTTCAAATTGCAAAGTGGAATATTCAAAGTCCTTATTTGAGCTGTTTTGATACTATGAAAGCAAAATCAAAATAGAACTCTGAGCTCCTAATTCTCAGTCCAATGTTTTCTATAGATTTCACTGTTTCTTAATTGGTAAAGAGAAGAATTATAGAGAACACTTCATCACAAAAGTCACAATTCACAGAGAAATCAGAATTTTCAAAGCTAATTTATTGGCAAACCCATGCCTTTTCCTAGATTTCATCTCAGCCCTGGAACTGTCAGGTTCAGACACTGTGTGGTTTCATGCAGAGTGTATGATCTGCGGCTTGGCAGGCAAGCTAAGGCTGCCTGAGAACCCAAGGGAGCTTGATCATGTGTATGTCCTAGAGGCAAGTCTAGAAATTAAGATGAATAAGAGAACTGTGGGTAGAAAAACTTCATGTAGTAGCTTTCTGTCTATAATAACCAACTTGATCCTTAACCTATGAGCAAGTATCTACTTTGAACAACCTACCTCCTCAATACCATATAAAGACCTACAGAGATGAGTGATGAACATTTAGAAGAAAATCAGCGATCTGAGACTATTTTCTTGGTTAATTGTCGGTCCATCTCAGTAGTTCCACCCTTAATTAACCTGTCCTGATGACATGCTATTCTTGGCATCAGATGGTAAGCATTCCAAAGGTAAATGATTTTTCCTGATTCTTGACAACCTTCAGGATGACTTGGTATAGATCTATTATCATTTATCATCTTCCTGGCTTTAGGGAGGCACCTCACTGATGCTCGGTCATTATGTTATTCCTTATAAAACTGCTGAAAGTAAAGTCATAGCATTCAAAGTGCTTATTTTGCACAAAATGAATTAACACCTTTCACGTGAAGCTTGCCAACTTTTAACATCTAATATACAATGCTGTACTTCACCATATTCCTGAAAGTTATCAGTCAATATTATTTGGACATATCAAATTACATATAAATGCACAGTAAGTGCTGGCTTTTTAACATGGGTTCTAATTCAACAACTTTTCCTAAGAATTACTTTCATTGCAGGCATTGAACTAGGTGCTGTGGATGTGCAGATGAATATAATTTGATTTCTGTCATCAAAATCTCTGAGAGTTTAGTGTAAGAGAGAGATACATTAAAACCAGATGTCAATATTGTCTGCTGAGTGCAAACACAGAGGCAAGCATAGGGTACTGTGAGAGAACAAAAGAGGAGGAACTTGTTCATCCCTGGAGATCAGTAACAGTGCCAGGAAGAAAAAGAAATGGCTGAGCTGAGCTTTCTTTAAAAAAAGAATGAGGATTCTTAAAGAATCCTCTGGCCCAATAATCATTTCTTATTTATTCATATTGTTTTTA